>JASFAX010004202.1:0-40089 GCA_030737875.1 Allium sativum
GGAATCTGAGATGTCTTCATCTTTTTCAGCATGAAATGCTACATTTTTCTTTTCTTCTTTTTGTTCTTTTCTAGCCTGCAAGTTAGCTTCATAGGACATAAGATTTCCTATTAATTCATCTAGCTTCATGGCAGAAAGGTCATTAGCTTCTTCAATCGCTAATACTTTTCCTTCCCATTCACTAGTCAGAGAATGTAGGACTGTCGAGACAACATCAAAATCGGAATATTTTTGCCCTAATCCAATAAGTGCATGATGAATAGTTTGAAACCACAAATACATATCATTAATTGTCTCATTCGGTTTCATTTTGAAATTTTGAAACTGACTTTTCAGCATGGCTATCTTGGCTTGTTTAACCTTGTTAGTACCTTCATGAGTGGTTTTCAGCGTTTGCCAAATTTGATATGTAGTGGTACAGATACTAACACGGTTATATTCATTTTGGTCTAATGCACAAAACAACATGTTTATTGCTTTTGCATTTACGGCTGCTGTCGTTTTCTCAGCTTGTGTCCATTCTGAATATTCAGTTGTTGGAATCACTATTTCTTTTTGTGTAGCATTCCAGGCTTCATAGCTATTTGACTGCATGTAAAATAACATACGTGTTGCCCAATAGCTATAATTAAGGCCATTGAAGAATGGAGGTCTTTGTGTTGATTGACCTTCCGTGTAAGTGGTGTTTTGAGTGTTAGAACTTGGGTAATTTGCCGTATTACAAGAATATATCAAATAAGTGTGTTACAATTATAAGATGACCGTGCTCTGATACCAATTGAAAGTGTGTGTGCGTGTACTTGCCAAGTATAATAAACAAGGATCGTGTAATATGACGAACAATAGTCAAGTATGAAGTAATAGATAATCACATAAATGTATAATAGTAAATGCAGTAAAAAAATAAAAAAATCACACCAGGGCTTTTTATACTGGTTCGGAGCACCGTCCTACGTCCAGTCCCAGACATCTCTCTGGATTTTCACTAATCAACAACCTCGCTTCACCCGGAGGAACAGGTTCACAATACCCGGACAACCGAACGGTATTTCACGCCTCTATCAACACGATGACTTCACAACTTGCCTCTTAACAACACGAGGACTTCACAACTTGCCTCTAACAACACGGAGGACTTCAACCAAGATAAATAATCTTGTAGTTTGACAATGTGTGTTCTTAATAACACGAATTTGTCAATTCTTGTACAACCTTCCTATAATCTTATCCTCAAATAGAATTTGAATTCGTGAGGATTTGGAAGATGATATTGTGTATGAATCAAAAGAATAGTATGCAAATTCTAGGATTCAACAGCGATATAAGAAGATTATGAGCTTTTGAATGCTTTGAATGATCAAGAATGAAATCAGCAATAGATAGAATAGATAGAAAGAATTAGTTTTTGGAATTGATGATTTCATGTTGTATTTATAGAGGATAAAGAGTTGCAAACATTGGTGAAGAGAAGTATTGAATAGAAATGATTTTTGATGAAAGGAAAAGGAAGCAAACATTGATGAATGCAGATGTCTGTACGAAGAGTTGCTTTCAGTTCGAAGAGCAGTCGATAGGTAAAAAAATAACCAGTAGACTGGTATTTGAATATATATACGTTATATACATGTGTGCACGTTCATTGTGCATTTCTGCCCAGAAACGGTCGACTGCACGTATTGAAACCGGTCAACCGGTTTCTGGCATTATGCACAATGAATGTGCATTCATATATATATTCAAACTACTGAGGTATATGATTATTTGAGGATAGATTTTAACATTTTTAACACAACTAAATTACTAAATAATCAACCTCTAACTTTCAATACGATTGAACCTCTTCTTTTTGTCGATCTTGAAACTTCTCCTTGTCATTAATCAAAATGCCATGAATTCCTTGATTCAACATTCTCCCCCTTTTTGATTGATGAAAACATGCTCTGAAAGTGTTTCTAACTCCCCCTGAGTATGTACTCCCCCTGAAATATATATTAAATAAATCTGCAAAACATATTGTTAGTAACATTTTTCTCCCCCTTTGTCATCGACAAAAAAGGAGTAGATATCATACAAATACCATAACTTAAGCATGAAATGCACAAGGATTGTAGCATACAATACACACCAGACATAGCCAAACAAGTTAATTTCTCATCAAAGATCATACAAATACCATAACTTAAGCATGAAATGTACAATACACAACGATTATTCACAAGTAGAATCTCATCAAAAATCATGCTTATCCAGTTAATTTCTATATCTCCATATATCGTATACAAAGCCTTAAAATTCTCTTTATATATGGCATCAAAATTACCAACTCTCGGCAATAAAGAGTGTGTGATAGTATGATGTAAAATTCTAGCAGTAGGCCGTAGGTTAATTGCTTTTGTACTGATTTTATGATCTTCAATAAAAAGATGACTGACCTTGTCTCGAGTATGAACAGTACAAAAATCGGTAGAGAATTCTCTTCCATTATTAGGCGAACCGAGAACCGTGGCCATTCGTTCCTTTGAAATAAAAATGTGCTCACCACATACAACGGACCATAGACAATGAGCAGCATTCTCTGGTTTAAACTTGTCTAAGTTAAGAATTGTATAGAACAACTTGATCATGGTATGATTGATTTCCACGTTGTTCTTATCATGTTCTAGGAGATTTTGAATACGAGCTTGTTTTGCTAATTCTTTAACATCATAGAGAATAAAATCAGAGAAAATGATGAAATGACCTTCGTGAATCGTATAATATTTCATAGCATTCGATCTTCTCACTGCTATTGGATCCATTAGCCATTGTTTGATATTGTAATCAATAGGTTGGAGTTGAGTAGAACTTGATTTCTTTAATCTCTTTTGTGGTGGAGCCATTGATTTTGTAGGAGAAAGAAATTTGGTGATTTTTTTTTGTTTTCAAAGGGTTTGAGAGTATGAGAGAGATAAAAAGGAAGTGAATGAGTGAGTTTGATAGAACCGACGTTTTGATTGGGATTTCAAAAAATAGAAAGTCACGTAACCGGTCGACCGTTGAGTTTTCACCGATCGACTGGTTTCAAACAAAAACATTTTCGGTCGATTGGTGAAAATTTATCCAGTCGACTGGTTGATGAAAAGGCATATTTTTCCAGAGAGTTAAACGGTTGACCATTAACTTCATACCGGTCGACCGGTATATGAAAAATATGTTTTCCAGAGACTTTTCCGGTCGACAGGTGGATTTCTGGCAGTTGACCGTTTCGTCTGAGCTTTGTTTTTTCTGTTTTCTGAGATTTTTCGAAGCTCTAATAATTTTGTAAAAAAAATAATTTATTTCAAAATAAGAAAGAATCAAACAAAATATATGAAAACAAACAAAGGAAATCTTATTTAAAAACACTTATTATCCAACAAAGTAATAACGATATAAGATCAATGGGAGGTGGATGACTTGTCTTCGGAAATTTCTTTGATATTGGTAACTCTCGGAGTCCATGGCGACCAAGTTTCCTTTGCTCCATCATTTCTCATGTACTTACGATCCCAGGAGTTAGGACTCCTAGATGAAGATGGGGCATGAGACATTGGTTCATGAACGCCGTGTTTATCTGTGCTACAGAAAAATGACGCCATGCGTTCTAAGAGAGTTAAACGGTCGGGCATAAATTTTTGTTTGTACTGAAGTTGACGTTGGAGATCCATTTGATATTTCTGGTTGTGGTGAATCTCACTTATCTTTTCTCTAGTCTGTAGGGAGCAAAATAATGCTTTCTTAGCACGTTTGGACTTTGGTGTATATCTGGGGGCATGCGAACATTCTGGTCCACTTTTAGGTGTCTTTGGAGAGTAGTATTCCTCCGATTCAGAACTAGTGACCGAGATATGTGATCTCTAAGCACATTCATCGCAGATGTGTGCCATTTTGGATATAAATAAACTCATTTACGAATAATAAAATGGACTCAAAGGTAGTAGCTGCAGAAAGGAGAAGGAAAGAACATATATATATATATATATATATATATAGGATTTTCTACATAAAGGGTAATGGTTAAAAACATTCAGATCATATAAACCATAAAAATTTAAAGCTCATATTTTTTTTACTAATAATAACAAAAGCTACTTAATAGCTAAGATATACAGAAATTGAAAGCACTGTTTAGAAAAGAACTTATCAATGTTTATGTACGTTGTTAAACATCAAGTTCAGTTTTAGAAATCAATCCAAGCTCTCTACGCAAAGAAATAAAACTGGATTCAAGTAGAGGCTTAGTAAAAATGTCCGCTAGCTGATGTTCAGTCTGGACATATTCGAGACAAATTGTTCCTTTTTCAATATTATCTCCTAAGAAATGATGTCGAATATCAATGTGCTTTGTTCGAGAATGATTGACTGGGTTTTTCGATAAGTTGATCGCACTTGTGTTACAGTATATGATGGAGTTTGATAAATGAATATCAAAATCACGAAGTGTTTGTTGCATATATAGTACTTGAGTACAAGCTAGAGCTGCTGATATATACTCAGCTTCACATGTCGAGAGTGAAACGCAATTTTGTTTCTTACTAAACCAAGAGACAAGTGATTTTCCAATAAAATGGCACGTACCACTTGTACTCTTTCTATCCATACGAGAGCCGCCGAAATCAGCATCACTATAGGACACTAATTCGAATGGACAATCTTTTGGGTAGAAAAGACCATAGTCTTTGGTTTTATTAAGATACCGTATTATAGGTTTTACAGCTCGTAAATGTGATTCTTTAGGATTTTCTTGAAACCTTGCACACAAACAAACACTCATCATTATATCAGGACGACTTGCGGTAAGATAAAGAAGAGAACCAATCATGCTTCGATATAACTTCTGGTCAACATTCTTACCATGTTCATCTTTTTCAAGATGTGTAGTCGTACTCATAGGAGTCGGTTTACCAGATGTATTTTCTAAACCGAAGCATTTGATAAGATTTCCACAGTATTTTTCTTGATTAATAAAAATACCGTTAGAATGCTGTTTGATTTGAAGACCAATAAAATACGATAGTTCTCCCATATGAGACATTTCAAATTCTTTGGTCATAATATTTGCAAACTCTTTGCAGATTTTATCGTTTGTTGAGCCAAAGATAATATCATCTACATATATTTGGATAACTACTATATCTTTTTGAGAATGTTTGATGAATAAAGTCTGATCGACTTTACCAATTTGAAATCCAGAATCAGTAAGATAACTTCTTAAACGTTCATACCAAGCACTTTAGTCTGTATAAAGCTTTCTTAAGTTTATATACGTGATCTGGATGTTTCTCATGTGCGAACAAGGGAGGTTGTTCGACATATACATTCTCTTTGATAAACCCATTTAGAAAAGCACTTTTGACATCCATTTGATAAAGTTTGAAATTATGATGACAAGCAAAGGACAATAAGATTCTAATAGCTTCTAGTCGAGCAACGGGTGCAAAAGTTTCTTCGTAATCGATACCTTCTTCCTGATTGTATCCTTGTGCTACTAATCTTGCTTTATTTCTGGTTATATTTCCTTGTTCGTCGACCTTATTTTTATAGACCCATTTCGTACCAATAACTGACTGATTGGTTGGTCTTGGAACAAGTTCCCAGATATTATTGCGCTCGAACTGATTTAGTTCTTCCTGCATGGCAATGATCCAGTAATCATCAGTAGCAGCTTCTTTCGAATTCTTAGGTACGATATTTGAAAGAAACGCGACATGACCCATTTGATTAAGTTGACTCCTTGTTCTTATTTGTGATGTTACTTCTCCAATAACATTTTGAACCGGATGATCTCTTAGAATTCTCGGAGGAGATCGAAATCTTGGTGGAGAAGGTATCACAACAGACTGAGGAATATCCTCAATAATTTCTGAGTCAGAGTCATTATTTGTGATGATAGGATTATCAGTGACTATGGTTTCTTCGTCATCTGATACATTATGAGACGGTTTATAGAATTCATAGAAAGAAACATGAAGTGATTCTTCAATAGTTTTAGTTCTCTTATTAAGTACACGATAGGCCTTGCTTCGTTCTGAATATCTGACAAATATACCTTCATCGGATTTTGGATCAAATTTTCCAAGATGGTCTTTCGTATTAAAATAAAGCATTTAGAACCAAAAACTTTGAAGTATGAGATATTTGGCTTTCTTTGATTAAATAACTCATAAGGTGTATTCTTGGTAAGAGGTCGAATGGATACACGATTCAAAACAAAACACGCAGTTGCAACAGCTTCTGCCCAAAAATGTTTTGGTAAGGTGGATCCATTTAATAATGTTCTTGCACATTCTTGTAATGTCTGATTTTTCCATTCTACAACTCCGTTTTGTTGTGGAGTTCTATGAAACGAAAAATTATGATTTATACCTTTCTTTGTACAAAAATGTTCAAATTCATTATTTTCGAACTCTCTGCCGTGATCACTTCTTATATTCTTAACCTTAAGCTCTTTTGATTTTTGAATTCTCTTGACGAAGGATTTGAAATGATTAAAAGTGTCACTTTTGTTTTTCAATAAAATCACCCATGTATAACGAGAATAATCATCAACAATTACAAACACATATCGACTATGATTTATTGACCTAACCTGTGTTGGTCCAAATAAATCCATATGTAATAGTTCAAGCGGTTGTAATGTTGATATGACTTTCTTGGGTTTGAATGACGATTTAGTCAATTTTCCTAATTGACATGCATCACAAATATTATCAACCATAAAACTCATTTTCGGTAGTCCTCTAACTAGATCATTTTTGGCTAGCTTGTCGATAGTTCTGAAGTTTATATGACAGAAACGTTTGTGCCATAGCCATGGATCATCATCATTTGCTACAAGACACATATCTGAATTATGATTAATATTCATATTCAGAATATAAATATTTCTGTCTCTATAACCTTCGAAAACTAAATTACGATCTTTATCTAAAATACTACATTTGTTATCCGAAAAAGAAATGGTAAAACCTTTGTCGCATAGTTGACTGATACAAAGTAAACTGTGCTTTAAATTTTTAACTAGCATGACATTTGTAATAAGAGGTAAGTTAGATGTACTGCAATTGCTCACATCGCCTTTGCCGATGATATAGCCTTTTAAATTATCTCCAAAAGTGACGGAGCCACCATCTGAATAAGTGATATTTGTCAATAAGCAATTGTCTTCAGTCATATGCTTCGAGCAACCATTGTCCAGTATCCACTTTCCTCTTTTCTTAAGTGGGTCCTACAAAAAATAAAATTAAGTTCATGGTACCCACCTTTTCATAGGGTCCTAAGAGTTAGGTCTTAGGAGTCCAAACCCATACGGGTCCGGTATCCCCTTTATATAAATAATTGGAATTATGATACACAGTATTCAAAAAATTCTGAATGTATTTGTTCCTAATCAAATTGTTATTTGTTTTAGGAACCCATATTTTGATAGTCTTGACAATTTTTTTTTGAAATTTCACAACCGGTTTTGGTTTGGAATATAATAAACTAAGATTTTTCTTAGCTTCAGTTTCTTGTACTTTTTTCTTTTTTCTTGTTCTTTTATTGCCAAGATGTTTCTTGATATCTTGTTTCTTATATCCCAAACCTTGTTTATTCATAGAAGATTGTGAACTTTCAATAATGTTTGTCAAATTTTCTCGACCTTTGTTGAAGTTAGAATCATTTGAGTAATGTTGTCTAACTTAGTTTGTAAACTAGCTTTTTCTAGGTCTAGAATTTTGACTTTTGCCTTAAGCTCATGATTTTCAGTAGTAAGAGCATCATTTTTCTCTTTTTGAGTTTCAATTTCTTGACTTGAAAGAGATAATTGAGAATCTATATTAGATGATGATTCTTGAAGTTTTTCAAGTTCTTCTTCTAATATTATCATCTCGTCTTTTAACATATCTCGTTCAAACTCTGCTATACTCAAATCAGCTTTGGCTTGCTTGCGTTGTTGTTTCATATCTTTAAATTTAAATATTAATTCAGCATTTATATCTAGAACTTCTTCAAAAGAAGGAATTTGCACCTCATCTTCTGTCGCCATGAAACATACATTAGCTTGTTCATTGTCTGAGTCACTTTCACTATCAGAAGAAGATGAGTCTGAATCATCCCATGTCACTGAGAATGCTCGTTTCTTTGACTTGTCCTTCTTATGTTTGAATTTTTCATTTTCTGACTTCTTCTTTTGCTCCAAACAATCCTTTTGCATATGTCCCTTTTTGTGACAATTGAAGCATTCTATATTTGATGATGATGGTTTGTTTGAACTGAAATTTTTTTTGTTGTATCGACAGCTTTTCGTTGCTTTAAGAATTTCTTGAATCCTTTTGCAATGAACGCTAGATCTTCATCTTCGGAATCTGAGATGTCTTCATCTTTTTCAGCATGAAATGCTACAATTTTCTTTTCTTCTTTTTGTTCTTTTCTAGCCTGCAAGTTAGCTTCATAGGACATAAGATTTCCTATTAATTCATCTAGCTTCATGGCAGAAAGGTCATTAGCTTCTTCAATCGCTAATACTTTTCCTTCCCATTCACTAGTCAGAGAATGTAGGACTGTCGAGACAACATCAAAATCGGAATATTTTTGCCCTAATCCAATAAGTGCATGATGAATAGTTTGAAACCGCAAATACATATCATTAATTGTCTCATTCAGTTTCATTTTGAAATTTTGAAACTGGCTTTTCAGCATGGCTATCTTGGCTTGTTTAACCTTGTTAGTACCTTCATGAGTGGTTTTCAGCGTTTGCCAAATTTGATATGTAGTGGTACAGATACTAACACGGTTATATTCATTTTGGTCTAATGCACAAAACAACATGTTTATTGCTTTTGCATTTACGGCTGCTGTCGTTTTCTCCGCTTGTGTCCATTCTGAATATTCAGTTGTTGGAATCACTATTTCTTTTTGTGTAGCATTCCAGGCTTCATAGCTATTTGACTGCATGTAAAATAACATACGTGTTGCCCAATAGCTATAATTAAGGCCATTGAAGAATGGAGGTCTTTGTGTTGATTGACCTTCCGTGTAAGTGGTGTTTTGAGTGTTAGAACTTGGGTAATTTGCCGTATTACAAGAATATATCAAATAAGTGTGTTACGATTATAAGATGACCGTGCTCTGATACCAATTGAAAGTGTGTGTGCGTGTACTTGCCAAGTATAATAAACAAGGATCGTGTAATATGACGAACAATAGTCAAGTATGAAGTAATAGATAATCACATAAATGTATAATAGTAAATGCAGTAAAAAAATAAAAAAATCACACCAGGGCTTTTTATACTGGTTCGGAGCACCGTCCTACGTCCAGTCCCAGACATCTCTCTGGATTTTCACTAATCAACAACCTCGCTTCACCCGGAGGAACAGGTTCACAATACCCGGACAACCGAACGGTATTTCACGCCTCTATCAACACGAGGACTTCACAACTTGCCTCTTAACAACACGAGGACTTCACAACTTGCCTCTAACAACACGGAGGACTTCAACCAAGATAAATAATCTTGTAGTTTGACAATGTGTGTTCTTAATAACACGAATTTGTCAATTCTTGTACAACCTTCCTATAATCTTATCCTCAAATAGAATTTGAATTCGTGAGGATTTGGAAGATGATATCGTGTATGAATCAAAAGAATAGTATGTAGATTCTAGGATTCAACAACGATATAAGAAGATTATGAGCTTTTGAATGCTTTGAATGATCAAGAATGAAATCAGCAATAGATAGAATAGATAGAAAGAATTAGTTTTTGGAATTGATGATTTCATGTTGTATTTATAGAGGATAAAGAGTTGCAAACATTGGTGAAGAGAAGTATTGAATAGAAATGATTTTTGATGAAAGGAAAAGGAAGCAACCATTGATGAATGAAGATGTCTGTACGAAGAGTTTCTTTCAGTTCGAAGACCAGTCGACAGGTAAAAAATAACCAGTAGACTGGTATTTGAATATATATATATATATATATATATATACGTTATATACATGTGTGCACGTTCATTGTGCATTTCTGCCCAGAAACGGTCGACCGCACGTATTGAAACCGGTCGACCGGTTTCTGGCATTATGCACAATGAATGTGCATTCATATATATATATATACATATATATATACATATATATATATATACATATATATATATATATATTCAAACTACCGAGGTATATGATTATTTGAGGATAGATTTTAACATTTTTAACACAACTAAATTACTAAATAATCAACCTCTAACTTTCAATACCATTGAACCTCTTCTTTTTGTCGATCTTGAAACTTCTCCTTGTCATTAATCAAAATGCCATGAATTCCTTGATTCAACATAAAATAGCTTATTCTTCTTCAACAACAAGAGTTATTCAAATCCAGAGATCTGTTCTTCAATCAATTCCCTGTTCTTTAGATCCAATCACAGTGAGTCTATGTTATTTTTAGATAGAAATAATTAAAAATAATCTTGACATGCCTATAAGTTTAGATCTAAGCCTATGACTATTCATCACATCAGATCTGCCATTATTTGTATATCTAATTCACCGATTAGATCTCATCATGCCTGTTTATGATCATGTCACCATGCCTAATCAGTTATGTTATCACATGTTCATCGAATATGTTCTTATATGCCTATCTTGTTATTATGCCCAAGTCTGTCACTATATGCTTATACAGTTGTTATGCCTATTTCTGCCATCATATGTCTATTTTGTTAGTATACTTATTTCTGTTCTCTTCCCTTCTTCTTTTCCCTTTTTATTTTATAGCTAGGCTACCTTCGAGCCTAGGCATACCGCTGAAATATGCGAACACGTGAAATTGGGATGAGGGAAAAACGTTAAAATTGGGGCATAGCTTGTATTGGGAAATTTGGGGCATAACTTGAATTGAAAACATGAATATGGATTTGGGGCATAAACCAAACTGTGATTAAAGATCTTAATTTGGAGCATATGGTACATGATGAATATGACTTGGGAAAGGGGCATGAAAACCTGTAATGAAATAGGGATAATTATTAAAGAATGAAAATGCTTAGATTTACAGTAATTAGAAACTGTAACCACGCTTAGACACGAGATTAGATACACTTGTGGTTGAAGTCTGACCGGACCCGACCGGCATATCCAGCGACCACAAGTGGTGAATCTAATGTGAGGGGTCTAAGTTCATAAACACGTAACGTGCTAAAACACGAGGTTAAGTCGGACTTGTGGGGGAAGTCTGCCCGGACCCGACTGGCATTGTAACAACCCGGAAAATCCGAACCAATTTAATTTTTTATTTATTTTGGCAATTATGATGAATTTCAAATATCTAAAATGATTTATTTTAAATAATAACGATTAGAAATTTATTTTGAGTAGAATTGGAACATATATATTTATTTAAATCGAAGTTAGAATATAAATATTTATTTTAAATTTTAAAAGGAATTGAAAATGGAGCGGTAGTTCGAAAATTCAATTTCAAATGAATGTACAGGATTCAAAATAAACCGGATTTTAGCAAAACAAAAAATATTAGAAACTAATCGAAAATATCTTTCCAACGAATCCAAAAAATTGAAATTTCATAGCGGGAATAAAAAGTTATGTCCAGTTGAAAATTCAGAATAGTCGCTATGGAAAATATAACCCTTAAAAATGAAAATTTCGCAAACGACCTTCGTTTTCGACGAAACCACTTTTGTTGGATCCGGGATGTCGAATTATTGCTAGATTCTAAAATTCATGATTTTTGGGATCAGTATGTGAGCATGGCGAAGGAAAACGTGTTTTGACAGTTTCAGTCAATTTGGATCGACCAGAAAATGGCCATTTTTCAAACGGTCTTAGAAATTGACGAAATTAGTTTTGTTAGGACCATATCGTCAAAACATAGCCAGATTTATTTTTCTATAATTTTTAGAGTCAGTGTGTGGCCCCGGTAAATTAAAATGTACATTTAAAATTCAATATGAATTGATTTATATTTTAATTTAAAGAAAAATTGATTGAAACAATTGAGTTGGGTTATGAAATATATCCCATTGAATTCAGAATGGGGGTATTTGGCTAGGGGTGTTAGTCGTTGGGTTTGATTTGGAGTTTGAATCGATAAACAAGTATTAAATGAATTAAATAATAATATAATATTTATAAATAACCCTAAAAAGTGGAACCCTAATTTCCATTCACCCATCCGCCGTCATTTTGAAACAGGCGATCGAAATCGCTCCTTTCTTCCCCTGCATTTTTCTCATAATCCACACAACCATTTCAGAAACATAAATATGGGAATCAAAGATCTCTTCACCGTGTTTAAATCCATACAGATATGATTGCGTATCATGTTGAGAATAAAGGGAATTCGAGGCTCAAACGCCACCACTTCGCGGTTGATTTCTGGTGGGACTGGGCCACCGAGCGTGGCAAGACGGAGGGGGAAGGCGCAGTTTTCAATGGCGGTTCGTGGCGTGGTGTCTGATCGAGGTCACGACGCTTCACGGAGGCGCGACAGAGGAGAGAGAAAGGGGAACGAATGGGTTTTGGTGTCGGCGTGTATTCTAAAGGAAGAGGGAAGATGAATTAGACGGTGATTAATGGATTAATGATGTAATTAATTAATTAATTAATTATATAAATTGTAATTAAATGGTAGTAACGCAATAACTTCTTCATACGAAGTCAAAAAGATGAACGGTCAGTTGCGTTGGATTCGCAACAACGAGCGCAACATTTCAGAACTGACCAGGACTGAAACGTAACATGTTGGAATTTCATACAAATTTGAACGTGGACAGAATCAATTCAGAAATTCAGAATTAAACTGATGGGGTGGATCCCAATGTGAGAACTTCTCACTTTGAATTTTATTTTCTAGTTAAAATATATACTAGGATGCAGACGGTGATTAGCAGCACCCGACACCCGTCGTCCACAAACCATGGACGACTTGTTTGTTTGTTTGTTTGACTGTGTTGTGAAAATTGATTGTGTGATATGGAATGGAATAAAATACTTTGTAGTTAAAATTATAATTTTTAACGTATATATTAATAAAATAAATATTCATTTACAAATTAGACGATTTGTTTATGTACACCCATTTTACTGATATGGATTGGGATGATAAATTTTACACATCGCCCAACTGCACAAAAAAATATGTGTTTGTTGTTTGAAAACCCCACACGGGTATTGGGATGATATTGGACATACACTAATCCCAATATTTAGTTGTATGTCAATCGATTGATTGACATGCCGTTGTAAGCATTGAATATTCATATTTGATGCTTATGCAGTGTAGAATGCACTTTGGATGATTGTTGACTGTGTTTGATTGTTGTTGTGTACATATGGTGTATGAAATCCATATAATCACATTATATGGTAATTGACTGTGTCTGTCTCCAGTTCAGAAGGAATGAATATTTTAAAATAATGATTATTTTAAAATAACGAATATTTTCAAATAATATTTAGAAAAGATTCAAAATATGATTTTGATGTCCGATTTGGGATGGACACGAAAATATTTAAATATATAAAGCCGTATTAGATTAACGCCATTTTGACGAGAATGATATTTATATAAATTTTATTCATTTTTATAATGAATATCGAAAAGAAATGATTTCAAAATATAATGTTTTGAAAATATTACCATTTATATATCGATGATATGGAATATTCAATTTTGATTTGAGATTGAATATGAAGTTGAAATCGTTTTGAAAACAAATTTAAAACGATTTATAAAATACATTTTAAATGGAAATCGACAAAATATGTATAATATATATATTATATATATAATGGCCTGAATAGAAAGTGGCGCGCCACGGCAGTTCGCGAATTTCGACCATTGACCTCGAATGGATATTACGGGAGATCCGACCGTCGGATTCGCCTAAAACTGGAACCTTGGTTTGTATCGAAAAGAGCTTTCTAACGAATACAAGAAATTAGAAATCTAATGGTTGGATTTGGAATCATGTCCAAATCAAATTTGGGAAAGGTCGTTGTAAGTGCAGTTCGATGGCCGTTTATGGAAATCGATTGTACGGGCATTGATAAAAAGATTAAAAATATAATAATTGGGTGTAAAATCATAACATATGATTTGGAAAGAATTAGGATGAAAAATTCCATTTTCGAAAGATAAAAATATTTTTTTATCAAAATGAACTAGTTATGAACGAGAATTATAATCCAATATTTTTAAATAATAAAATTGGATCTGAAATGGTTTTAAAATAACCAGAATTTCCAATATATGAATTGGAATGGATCAGAATCGAAATTACCTTTGGAATATTTCGATATTGGGTTTCATGATTATACGGATATTGTGGAGGAATTTGGAAGATATATATATCGTCATTCCAATACGATATTTGTTGGTTTTAGAATTTGATATTAAATATAAGCCGATATATTTTCAGAGCCTTGTATTTATATCAAATTGGATTTTGGGTTTGTCATGAATGGTATCTTTAATAATAGTGTTCTTAAACCCAATGGATTTAAGAAAATTAGAAACTGATTGGATATTAGTTAAGTTGAATGGTTTCCTGGGTATTGATCTGATGTTGGTTTCGACCTTCGGGGTTAATACTTAGGGAATTGTTTTCTTATTAATTTACGGTTAGAGACTGACGGAATGTGAATTGGGTTTATTGTGAACTGTGTTTTTAATGACATTCGTTCTTTAACCCGCTTTACTGTGAAATGTGATTTGGAATTTATAAATCTTTTTATTAAGATTTAATAGGAACTTTCCATAATAACGTTTTCCAATTTAATACATTAAATTGGAATTGAATGGAATTCGATTGATAATAATCGAAATGAAATTCTATGGAGGAAGACTGTTAATACATATGGAATTTAAAAGGCTTTGTCGTTATTTCATTTATACTATTAGTCGGATACGGAAATTGATATCGATTGTATATTGATTTGTTTTTCCGTGAAGATTCCATAATTAATGGAATGTGATTTGGGTTTGTCGTGAATGGTGTCTTCATTAACACTGTTCTTAAACCCAGTTGAGAAAAGATTAAATCTTTTTATTTAGATTTAATGAAGTATACCAATTAATTAATATTTAATTGGAATTGAATTGAAATTGGTTATTGGGTTTATCATGAACGGTGTTTTAAATAACACTTGTTCTTTAACCCGATTAATAATGGAATGAGATTTTGGGTTGTCGTGAATGGTATCTTTAATAATACTGTTCTTAGACCCAATGGAGTTAAGAAAATCAGAAACTAACTGGAGATTAGTTAAGTTGAATGGTTTCCTGGGTATTGATCTGATGTTGGTTTCGGCCTTCGGGGTTAATACTTAGGGAATTGTTCACTTGCTAATTTACGGTTAAAGGCTGATGGAATGAAATGTGATTTTGAGTTTATCGTGAACCGTGTTTTAAATGACATCAGTTCTTTAACCCAGTTAAAGTCAGGATATGATTTCCCAAGTTAAACAATCATTAATATTGATTTTTGGGAAGATTAAAACCAAGTGGAGTTTCAATGCATCTTTAATTAGATTGAAATGATATCCAAAGGAAGATTAAAGAATAAATTTAAAGAATTTATCTTAGATAAAATTAATGGGAACCTTTGCCAAAGTATAAGAATATTTGAATAAAGGAATAATCTGGATTTGAATGAGGCGTATGTTGTGTTTTTATAGCACTTGTTTATTATATACGTGAGTTGTTCTGAAAGACTCGATTTATCCCATTCTGAATAACTATTCGACGATATGTCGAGGATGAAGACGGTGTTTGAAGACTGGAGGTCTTCACATCATTTGGATGATTACTAATGTCTTGATTGGGCTGTACACCCAAGACAAGGTAATAAGTGGTGATCGTCCAGATGTACTTGGAGATCGACCGAATATGCGAGGACTTCTCCCCTGTATTGGACATATGGCGGAGGAATAAGGTGCCTTCAGTTTTGTTCAGATCCAGAACGAACTTGTAAATGGATGTGTGTCTGACATCGGATTTCATTCTGTGTGATTGATAGACATCGGTTGCATAGCGTGAATTGCCTGTGTGGCATGCTAAGATGCAAATGATCAAGGCTTCTGTTGAAATGTAGGGTCTTGTGGTTGATGATCAAAGCACGGCTTTAATATAGTGTAGCTTTGTGTAGTGTTAATTCGCGAGCCTCACACCCCAGTGTGAACTAGAAATGGGAGAGGACCTCAGGGAGGACATGAGTTTCTTTCTAGCTAGGAGTGGTGTCAGTGTTTTACTAGCCCTGGCATTTTATTTATGTAGATGATGGATAGCGAGGCGCCTTGGTTATATCGGTCGTTCTGGGGCCGATAGTTTGGTCGGGATATGACCAGTTTACGCCCCATAGGGCGGGGAAACGCATTGTTCAGGCATTTTAATCCACTCCGTGTGGACCGGCCCTAACGATCCAAGGCTTGCCTGTGCGCTTGCCTGGGGCTCGGGCTAGACAGTCTCGAAGCAGTAAGGATGATCCCTTGCCTTGGTTCACAGATGGAAATCCAACTTCCAATACGACATTTTGCGGTTTTAATTGTAAACCTATATATAGCGACATAGTGGTATGTGGCACTTATGCCGTCTCTGATTGATATTTATGATTGAAATTGTTTTGACACTATACACTTATAGTAATAATAAAACATGAAATTTTACATACCAAGCATTCTTGGCTATTATAAGGTAAAAACTCTATCCTCTAGCTTGCGTTGCATTGTGTGATAGGACCTGAGTCTTATAATAGCTTTATTGTTCTTTATTTAGCATTGCGTTGTTGTTTTTATGCACTGGTATTCTTGGGAGGAAACCCGTTCCGTGTTATACGACGTGGTCCCTTTATTTACCTAACTTTAAAATAAAGATTAATAACTGTTTTTAGTTCTCGCACCAGTCACATGACTGACCTGGAGTTTATTGTTTTAACCTAAACTCTGGGTGCCCCTATTTTCTGCACGGGCAGCTAGTAGTTTTGGTTTTGCAGATTTATATTCACAGGATCCTGGTCGACAGCTGGAATGATATTCGGAAAGCTCTGTATCCGTATATTCTTTTCAGTTATGTTTTGTATTATTTTTCCGCTGCATTGTAATTTGTAAACCTCTGATATTAAGTAAATGTGTAATATTTATTCATACTCTGTATATTCTTGTATTCTGATGAAATTGTTGTAATAAGCAATGAAATGTTCTTCTGTTTGTGTTCTGATTCATCTTGTCCTCAAGGCATTCCGTTCTTCCTCTTCTCCTCGGAGATCGGGGAAGTTCTAGGACCTTACAGTGGTATCAGAGCTTTGGTTTACAGAGCTCGGAGAACAAGGCACATTAGAACCAAATGAAAGAATTCATCAGAGATTGGATTAGTAATATCCAATGGGAATGACTTGTTAGAGATAGGATCAGTAGTATCCTAAAACGTGTGTGAAGAGTGATATTTTTAAAATAAAATTTAAAACAAGTTTTGTTTTGAAAATTTAAACTTTATTATTCGTATTTGAATATTTATTTTAAATTGATTTGGACAATCATGTATATAAAGATTTTGCATATACGTCTGATCCACGTGTATACGAAGTCTTAATATACTGGATAGATATAGAATCACACTCTAGTCGCCCGGAGATGACTCTGATGATACTGGTGATTGACATGTCAGCGTCAGTGTTTATATTCGAGTGCCGAAAGTGGGATATCTATACATTTCCAATTGACTGGTGTGAGAACCAAAATATTGGTAGAATCTATTGTTGTGACTTGGCATCAAAAACATGATTTTCTATATATATGTCAAAATTATGAATTTGAAACGTTAATTCACTAATTGATTGATGGTTGTGTTGTATGATTGTTTGTTATCTAATAAACCATCATATGAAAGAATGGTACATATAAACAAATTGTACCAAATATTGAACTGTATTGAAAATTTATGGCATTTACATACATGTACATGCATATATATATTGAACAGGTCATAGCAGGGAAGCTAAGTAGAGGAATAAAATTGTTTGCCTGACAATTAGGTACATGTTTACTGTATTTCTTGGGGTTTTTGATGATTTTATGAGCCGATTAACTAGCCGCTTTGCTGTTTATTTTTCATTTTGATTGGAGAGGCCTATGCGGCGGTTTAGGGATTTTTCCGGTGCTCCCGTAAAAAGGAGGTTATGGCGAAATTTTTCGAAAAATTAGGGTGTTAGCCAAATTTTTGAAAAATTTGAAAAGTTCTTAGAAACTGAAAATTTGAATAACTTAAGCCATAATTAAAATAATGAAAGTTGAGTTGATTAGTTAAACAAATTTCAGCTCCACTCCTTTTTGGGGACGAAAAGATTTTAAGTGGGGTAGATTGTAACAACCCAGAAAATCCGAACCAATTTTTTTTTGGCAATTATGATGAATTTCGAATATTTAAAATGCTTTATTTTAAATAATAACGATGAGAAATTTATTTTGAGTAGAATTGGAACGTATATATTTATTTAAATCGAAGTTAGAATATAAATATTTATTTTTAATTTTGAAAGGAATTGAAAATGGAGCGGTAGTTCGAAAACTCGATTTTAAATTTCAAATGAATGTACAGGATTTTAGCGAAACCAAAAATATTAGAATCTAATCGAAAATATCTTTCCAACGAATCTGAAAAATTGAAATTTCATAGCGGGAATAAAAAGTTATGTCCAGTTGAAAATTCAGAATAGTCGCTATGGAAAATATAGCCCTTAAAAATGGAAATTTTGCAAACGACCTCCGTTTTCGACGAAACTACTTTAATTGTATCCGGGATGTGGAATTATTTCTAGATTCCAAAATTCATGATTTTTGGGATTAGTATGTGAGCGTGGCGAAGGAAAACGTGTTTTGACAGTTTCAGTCAATTTGGATCGACCAGAAAATGGCCATTTTTCAAATGGTCTCAGAAATTGACAAAATTAGTTTTGTTAGGACTGTATCGTCAAAACATAGCCAGATTTATTTTTCTGGAATTTTTAGAGTCAGTGTGTGGCCCCGGTAAATTAAAATGTACGTTTAAAATTCAATATAAATTGATTTATATTTTAATTTAAAGAAAAACTGATCGAAACAATGGAATTGGGTTACGAAACATATCCCATTGCATTCGAAATGGGGGTATTTGGCTAGGGGTGACAGTCGTTGGGTTTGATTTGGAGTTTGAATTGATAAATAAGTATTAAATGAATTAAATAATAATATAATATTTATAAATAACCCTAAAAAGTGGAACCCTAATTTCCATTCACCCAGCCGCCGTCATTTTGAAACAGGCGATCGAAATCGCTCCTTTCTTCCCCTGCATTTTTCTCCTAATCCACACAACCATTTCATAAACATAAATATGGAAATCGAAGATCTCTTCACCGTGTTTAAATCCATACGGATATGATTGCGTATCATGTTGAGAATCAAGGGAATTCGGGGCTCAAACGCCGCCACTTTGCGGTTGATTTCTGGTGGGAACGGGTCACCTAGCGTGGCGAGACGGAGGGGAAAGGCGCGGTTTTCAACGGTGGTTCGTGGCGTGGTGTCTGATCGAGGTCACGACGCTTCAGGGAGGCGCGACAGAGGAGAGAGAAAGGGGAACGAATCGGTTTTTGTGTAGGCGTGTATTCTGAAGGAAGAGGGAAGATGAATTAGATGGTGATTAAGGGATTAACGATGTAACTAATTAATTAATTAATTATATAAATTGTAATTAAATGGTAGTAACGCAATAACTTCTTCATACGAGGTCGAAAAGACGAACGGTCAGTTGCGTTGGATTCGCAACAACGAGCACTACATTTCAGAACATACCAGGACAGAAACGGAACATGTTGGAATTTCAGACAAATTTGAACGCGAACAGAATCAATTCAGAAATTCAAAATTAAACTGAAGGAGTGGATCCCAATGTGAGAACTTCTCACTTTGAATTTTATTTTCTAGTTAAAATATATACTAGAATGTAGACGGTGCTTAGCAGCACCCGACACCCATTGTCCACAGACCATGGATGACTTGTTTGTTTGTTTGACTGTGTTGTGAAAATTGATTGTGTGATGTGGAATGGAATAAAATATTTTGTAGTTAAAAATATAATTTTTAATGTGTATATGAATAAAATAAACATTCATTTAAAAATCAGACGATTTGTTTATGTACAGCCATTTTACCGATATGTATTGGGACGATAAATTTTACACATCGCCCAACTGCATAAATAAATCTGTGTTTGTTGTTTGAAAACCCCACACGGGTATTGGGATGATATTGGACATACACTAATCCCAATATTTAGTTGTATGTCAATCGATTAATTGACAGGCTGTTGTAAGCATTGAATATTCATATTTGATGCTTATGCAGTGTAGAATGTACTTTGGATGATGGTTGACTGTGTTTGATTGTTGTTGTGTACATGTGGTGTATGAAATCCATATAATCACATTATATAGTAATTGACTGTGTCTGGTTCCAGTTTAGAAGGAATGAATATTTTAAAATAACGATTATTTTAAAATAACAAACATTTTCAAATAATATTCAGAAAAGAATCAAAATATGATTTTGATGTCCGATTTGGGATGGACACGAAAATATTTAAATATATAAAGCCATGTTGATTAGATTAACGCCATTTTGACGAGAACGATATTTATATCGGTTTTATTCATTTTTATAATGAATATGAAAAAGGAAATGATTTCAAAATATAATGTTTTGAAAATATTGTCATTTATATATCGATGATATGGAATATTCAATTTTGATTTGAGATTGAATATGAAGTTGAAATCGTTTTGAAAACGAATTTAAAACGATTTATAAAATACGTTTTAAATGGAAATTGACGAAATATATAAAATATATATAATATATAATATATATAATATATAATATATAATATATAATATATATATAATGGCCTGAGTAGAACGTGCCGCGCCGTGGGAGTTCGCGAATTTCGACCATTGACTTCGAACAGATATTACGGGAGATCCGACCGTCGGATTCGCCTAAAACCGGAACCGTTGGGTTCATATCGAAAAGAGCTTTCTAACGAATATAAGAAATTAGAAACCTAACGGTTGGATTTGGAATCATGTCCAAATCAAATTTGGAAAATGTCGCTGTAAGTGCAGTTCGATGGCCATTTATGGAAATCGACAGTACGGGCCTTGATAAAAATATTAAAAATATCAATAATTGGTGTAAAATCATAATAAATGATTTGGAAAGAATTGGGATGAAAAATTCCATATTCGAAAGGATAAAAATATATTTTTATCAAAATGAACTAGTTATGAACTAGAATTATAATCCAATATTTTTAAATAATTAAATTGAATTTGAAATGGTTTTAAAATAACCAGAATTTCCAATATATGATTTGGAATGGATCGGAATCGAAATTACCTTCGGAATATTTCGATATTGGGTTTCGTGATTATACTGATATTGTGGAGGATTTTAGAAGATATATATATATATATAGCGTTATTCCAATACGATATTTGTTGGTTTCAAAATTTGATATTGAATATAAGCCGATATATTTTCCATTCAGAGCCTTGTATTTAATATCAAATTGGATTTTGGGTTTGTCGTGAATGGTATCTTTAATAATACTGTTCTTAAACCCAATGGATTTAAGAAAATTAGAAATTGACTAGAGATTAGTTAAGTTGAATGGTTTCGTGGGTATTGATCTGATGTTGGTTTCGGCCTTTGGGTTAATACTTAGGGAATTATTCTCTTACTAATTTACGGTTAGAGACTGATGGAATGTGAATTGGGTTTATTGTGAAATGTGTTTTTAACGACATTCGTTCTTTAACCCGATTTACAGTGAAATGTTATTTGGAATTTATAAATCTTTTTATTAAGATTTAACAGGAATTTTCCAAGGTAACGTTTTCCAATTTAATATATTAAATTGGAATTGAATGGAATTCGACTGATAATAATCGAAATGAAATTCTGTGGAGGAAGACTGTTAATACATATGGAATTTAAAAGGCTTTGCCGTTATTCCATTTATATTATTAGTCGGATACAGAAATTAATATCGATTGTATATTGATTTGTTTTTCCGTGAAGATTCCATAATTAATGGAATGTGATTTGGGTTTGTCGTGAATGGTGTCTTCATTAACACTGTTCTTAAACCCAGTTGAGAAAAGATTAAATCTTTTTATTTAGATTTAATGAAGTATACCAATTAATTAATATTTAAATGGAATTGAATTGAAATTGGTTTTTGGGTTTATCATGAACGGTGTTTTAAATAAAACTTGTTCTTTAACCTGATTAACAATGGAATGAGATTTTGTGTTGTCGTGAATGGTATCTTTAATAATATTGATCTTAGACCCAATGGAGTTAAGAAAATCAGAAACTAACTGGAGATTAGTTAAGTTGAATGGTTTCCTGGGTATTGATCTGATGTTGGTTTCGGCCTTCGGGGTTAATACTTAGGGAATTGTTCACTTGCTAATTTACGGTTAAAGGCCGATGGAATGGAATGTGATTTTGGGTTTATCGTGAACCGTGTTTTAAATGACATCGGTTCTTTAACCCAGTTAAAGACGGGATATGATTTCCGAAGTTAAACAATCATTAATATTGATTTTTGGGAAGATTAAAACCAAGTGGAGTTTTAACGCATCTTTAATTAGATTGAAATGATATCCAAAGGAAGATTAAAGAATAAATTTAAAGAATTTATCTTTGATAAAATTAATGGGAACTTTTGCCAAAGTATAAGAATATTTGAATAAAGGAATATTCTGGATTGGAATGAGGCGTATGTTGTGTTTCTATAGCACTTCTTTATTATATACGCGAGTTATTCAGAAAGACCGGGTTTATCCCATTCTGAATAACTGATTCGACGATTTGTCAAGGATGAAGATGGTGGTTGAAGACTGGAGGTCTTCACATCGTTTGGATGATTACTGATGTGCTGATTGGGCTATACACCCAAGACAAGGTTATAAGTGGTGATCGTCCAAACGTACTTGGAGATCGACTGGATATGCGAGGACCTCTCCCCTGTATTGGACATATGGGGGAGGAATAAGGTGCCTCCGGTTTCGTTAAGACCCAGAACGAACTTGTAAATGGATTTGTGTCTGTCATCGGATTTCATTCTGTGTGATTGATAGACATCGGTTGCATAGCGTGAATTGCTTGTGTGGCATGCTGAGATGCAAATGATTAAGGCTTTTGTTGAAAAGCAGAGTCTTGTGGTTGATGATCAAAGCACGACTTTAATATAGCGTAGCTTTGTGTAGCGTTAATTCGTTAGCCTCACACCCCGGTGTGAATCAGAAACGGGAGAGGACCTCAGGGAGGACATGCGTTTCTTTCTAGCTAGGAGTGGTGTCAGCGTTTTACTAGCCCTGGCATTTTATTTATGTGGATGATGGATAGCGAGGCGCCTCGGTTATATAGGTCGTTCTGGGGTCGATAGTTTGGTCGGGATATGACCAGTTTACGCCCCATAAGGCAGGGAAACGCATTGTTCAGGCATTTTAATCCACTCCGTGTGGACCGGCCCTGACGATCCAAGGCTTGCCTGCGCACTTGCCTGGGGCTCGGGCTAGACAGTCTCGAAGCGGTAAGGACGATCCCTTGCCTTGGTTTATAGATGGAAATCCAACTTCCAATACAACATTTTGCAGTTTTAGCTATAAACCTATATATGGCGACAAAGTGGTATGGGGCACTTATGCCGTCTATGATTGATACTTATGATTGAAATTGTTTTGACACTATACACTTATAGTAATAATAAAACTTGAAATTTTACATACCAAGCATTCTTGGCTATTATAAGGTAAAAACTCTATCCTCCGGCTTGCGTTGCATTGTGTGATGGGACATGAGTCTTATAATAGCTTCATTGTTCTTTATTTAGCATTGCGCTGTTGTTTTTATGCACTGGTATTCTTGGGAGGAAACCCATTTCGTGCTATACGGCGTGGTCCCTTGATTTACCTAACTTTAAAATAAAGATTAATAACTGTTTTTAGTTCTCACACCAGTCACATGACTAACCTGGAGTTTATTGTTTTAACCTAAACTCTGAGTGCCCCTATTTTCCGCACGAGCAGCTAGTAGTTTTGGTTTTGCAGATTTACACTCATAGGATCCTGGTCGACAGCTGGAATGATATTCAGAAAGCTCTGTATCCATATATTCTTTTCAGTTGTGTTTTGTATTATTTTTCCGTTGCATTGTAATTTGTAAACCTCTGATATTTAGTAAATGTGTAATATTTATTTATACTCTGTATATTCTTGTATTCTGATGAAATTGTTGTAATAAGCAATGAAATGTTCTTTTGTTTGTGTTCTGATTCGTCTTGTCCTCATGGCAATCCGTTTTTTCTCTTCTCCTCGGAGATCGGGGAAGTTCTGTGTCCTTACAGGTATATCCAGCATCCACAAGTTGTAGGCTTAATGTGGGAGGTCTAGCGCAATATAACCATAAATGAATAAATGGTAATGAACTTGAATACTTAACCTGTTTGAATCCATAGGGATTACATGAACATGTTAACTTGAGTAGGGGTTAAGTAAACTTGCTTGAAATAGTGGAAGGGTTAAGTATATCTTGGGGTGGTGGGTAATATTTATATAAGGCCCACAAACTTAACCTGTTAGGGTTATGCAATCTTGTTACACTAGAAGGGTAGGCATAACCTGTGGAAATACTAACAGTGGGGATGCAAGCCTAGGGGGAATCTTGTATCATCTTGTGTATGGGACTCGTTTCAGTCAATTACCCATATATAGGTATCAAACGAGTACTCCGAACTTGGTCGGAGTCGGGGCATGCTTACCGAGCTGATTGTATGAGATTCAAAAGAGGGGATGGTTTGGGTGGTGCATTCCGACGGGGTTATGTGTGTGCATGGATCCGAACAAGGGGGGCTATGACGCCGTGACATCAGTAGATATGGTCGTGCACATCCTATAAATGAAGGGTTGCCACTTTAGGGACTGATACATCCTACTGTAGGGTCAGCACATGGTATCTATGGAGTTAGGGGGCCGATCGATTGTGGTAGTAATTAGGGTACGTCTAGTCTCACCTGTTTAGGAGCCCATTTATTATCCTTAGGGGTAACACCAGTATGTTCAGTTGGCTGTCTGTTATTATATGGGGTAAAACCTCTCACTAGAAGTACGCCTAAGTCTACCATCTAGTTGGGGATCATCTTGTTCACATGATACTAGTATTGGTGCAGAGAGGCAGAGAAAAGTTTTAGAGAAGCGCTAAACATATATGTTCTGTTCAGTTTATCTTGTTTACCTTGTCATACCTTCCTTATATGTTGTTATCTCTCTTATCCAGTTTATGTGTCTGTCATGATTCTTTTACTTATATGCTAAAAGTAACTGGACTCGCCATGTCTGACCCATTTTGTTTTCTCTTCTTTATCTTCCGTTCCCTCCCCCCCCACCCCCAGGTTCTCAGGGTGAGAATACTCAAGCTTGATCAGGATTCTTCTTTTATTCTGCTTGGAGCTGCTTAGACGTACTTCTTGATTTTGTACCTTCTCTACTATGGCTATGTTTGTGGGGATTATGCTATTTTCATGTTTATTGTACCCTGATGATTTTAGTACAAGACAAAAATTTTAAGTTGATGTACTGGGTTTTATGTATTTCAGAGTCATGATGTAACTATGTTTTGAACCACGATGTTTTCTACTTAATAAAGTTTTTCTAAATTCTGCTGTTATTTTATATATGTATTGTAATATTTCTGTTTCTGCTTACCTTTAACTCTTCACGAAACCTAATCCATTCTCTTAATGAGTGACATTAATGGACATGGGGTGTCACATGCATTGTTCCAATTGGGGAAGATAAGACATTGTAACACCATCGGTTTTGGCGGTGTCTTTTTAGTTGATGGGTTCAGGACTGATATCCTTGTATATCGTAGCTAGCAAATGTTATTCGTATCTGTTAGGGAGTCGATCAATGGGTAGCATTAGGAAATTCCTTCCTAATTACTTGTTTCTGTCTGAATATGTAGAAGTGCAAAACAATCAATCAGTCTGATCTGATTATTATTATTGCTATCATCATTATCTTTTTCATAAGAATAGCCAATCCTTATTATCAATTCATATCATTTATTGTTCACCTTTTGATATGTATAGACACTTACCCTTTGATACTAGAACCACTATTTATCTGTTTTTCTTAACATAGTAGTCGAGTTGGTAATCATGGCAGCTCACCATGCTTTATGTCTGACCCATTTCCTTTCTTCTTTTCTCTTTTCTTTCCCCCAGGCATGCAGAGTAAAAGATTATAGTTCAAACTTCTTTGTTGAATTTATCGTAGTGGATTTCTACAAATGTTGGATCACTTCATGTTCTCTTTCCAAGGTTAGGTTGTATCTTATTGACTATTTGGGGGATAATGTTTTTTTACTCTAATGTTGTTTTAACTAAGATTTTGAGGCATGACACTTTGTAACTATTTGGTTAATTGAAACAAAGATGGTTTTGTATCTAAAAGTGAAAGTTCTTCTTCCACTGTAAATTTATATTTGTCTTATGAAATCTTAGTCTCTGCGATGTTTTATATCTTTATAACTACAATGCTTCATAGTTTCTTAATGAAATCCTCATACGGGTGACATTAAGGAATGTAGGGTGTTACATTCCCTTAAGTCCAACGTCAAACAGTTATTATTAGTCAAATTCTATGATGAAATGAAATTTTTTGGGCTAAGGAAGGGTTATGAACTCTGCACGTTATGTGAATTTAGGTGTGCCCTTAAGAAAAGAAAATAAGATGAATGCAAAAGAGAAATTAAACGTGTTTTAACAATGCAACTACAAATGAATTCTTATTTTGTTTTTGGTTTTTAATGCAAATGCAAGCAATCAACAATGCAATTAAATAAAAGAAGTTAAACCATGATACCCGAGCGTACAGATTATTAGTAATTTTTATTTTAAGCCGCATTTTTTATAAGAAAGCAAGCAAGTAGATTTGAGCAAAGCAAAGAAAAGCCAAGAAGTTCCTTCTAGCGATTTTATGCAACCTGAAATGGAGCGAGAAAGAAAAAATAAAGAAAAGGCAAGCAAGTTTCTTTTTCTTTTTTAATACTCAAAGAAGTGAAAAAAAAAACTAAACTAAAATAAAGAAAAGGAAAATCTAACTCGACCCAATAAGCCAAGAAGACGACCCAAACCCAGTAAAACAAGAAAATTATAAAACAACATGCCCTCAAACACTTCTCTGTTAAAACAATGTCGACCTATTAAAAAAATGAAAATCAAAAGAGGAGAAAAGTAAAAAAGGAAATCAAGAAGGAAAAGGGAAATCTAATGGAATTACAAATCGGTTACAAATGGTGATTTTTGGGTTGAATTGGATGGGTTTCATTGTGGTTCAGGGGGAGATGTGGTGTTCGACAGCTCGGTGGTGATGTTAGCGGTTGCATGGGATATTGGCCTTTGATGATTCTATAGAGGGTTGTTGAACTTTTGTTGAGGCTTATGTGGAATTGTGATGGTTCGTGTTTGACCATTAAGGAATTTGCGTTGTGGTTTGGGCTTGATTGTCAAAGTGAATGGGAGGCCGTGAATTGATATGGATGGTCATTGATGTTTGTCGTAGAGGTGAATGTTTATGGTTGAGGAGTATGGTAGAGAGAAGGAAGCACTATGCAGTTTTTTGCTGTTTGGTCAGGAAGTGAATTGTTTTTATGGGTTTGAAACGATTAGTGCTGAGTAGTTGGCTGAAGGTTGGGTGCAACTGGAAGCAATGGACGACATTGCAGAGGGGATGTAGCAGTGTGTATGAGGTAATAGTATGTTGGTGTTTTTTTTTGGGGGGGAGGGGTTAAGTTTGCGATAAGGGGAGTTGGAGCTGTGTGATAACTGTGAAATTTGGGAAGTTGTGGAGATTGTTTGTTGTTGATGTATGGTTTTGGCCAGGGACAATATGGCATGTTGAATGAATGTTACTGACGGGTGGTTGTGAAAAGGGAATGGGTAACGTTTGAGTTTGTTTGAGGGGGAGGAGGAAAGTAGTGTATGTAATGTGTGTATGGAGTTGTTTGTGATTGGTGGGGAAGATGCAATGAGGTCCAGAGTTTGCAGTTTGGGAAATAATTTTTGGGGCAGTGGAGTTGTAGATGTTGCTCAAGGCATAACTGTTGATGTTTGCGGTGAGGAGATGGGGCTATTGTGCCTCAGGTTGTTGTTTTGATGTGAAGGATAGGAGGTAGTTTTGATGCTGGGGGATGATATGAGTGTGAATGGACTTGTTTGATAGAAAAGAGGTCATGAAACAGAACATAAATTGTAACAATATGTATAGAGTGAAGAAACAATTTGTATGCAAAAAAAATTGAAATGCAAAATGCAGAGATGGCTGTATAGAACTGTTTTATGAAAAGTGCAATGTTTTTTTATATGAGAATAGTGTGCAACTAAAATGAACCTAGAATGTGATTAAATCACAGAATGAAATGTCAGAATGGGTAAAAAATGATTTCAACGGAAATATATAAAAAATTGAAAATTGTATTCTGAAATGGAATGAAGTGTGCAGACTTAGAGTACTAAAACAAACATGCAAATGCTCCATAATGAAATTTTGTTGCACATGCACAGGAAAAAGCAGAATTAACAAAATGAAAAAAAGATGTGCAGAACTATGAAATATAAAATGCAGCAACAGTGATTTTTTTAAAGGGCTAACAGAATCAAAGAAACATCAAAAGAAAATAAACAGTTTGGCAAATACAAGACTAGTTTGGTTGAATAACCTAAAAACAAAAGAAAATAATGCTGGTTATTTCAGAGAGAACTAAAAGCACAAAAAATATGATGACATGCACAAAAAAAAAGAAACAATACAAGATCAACTCGATGAAGACAACTAGGCCCATCATGACTTCCTAGGGTACATGATATATCGAATCTGATCCTAATGAGCGTCCCCACAATACCCCTTCTTTGAGTTTGCTAGAACACTTTGATTATTGACGATTCCTTGGTGTATCAAACCTGTCAATCCTTTCATCTTGGCAACTCAATTCATCTCTCGAACCATTCCATTATCATCCATGATTGACTCTCATCCTGTCAATCCATCATCGTACTGGATCGTATATCGAATCACGGCCAGTGTCATACCAATTCGGCTTCGACCACTCTAAAGTGTGTTCATAGTCTCATAGTCGAAGCATCAACCATCATTGAGTTGCACATCGATCATCTAAAGTCCATTCATCACCAAACTTCACCAGCAACCCTCAGAAACCATCATAATCACACACATAAAATCTCGGCTCCCTATTCACCAACCCATGATGGGTCGGTTCTGACCCATGATGGGTCATTGCCGACCCATATACTTAGCAAAATTTTGCTAAGTAACTAGCTCTATTCCATCCCAACCCCGAGAGCATTCTACCAGTCCATTCTTCGTATATTTCGACCTTCCTATGGAAACTTCAACCAGTTCATCCTTGTCTCGAATAATCATCCTTCGACCCATATCGAATCAACCCCAAATGACTTGAAATCTTGCAAAAAGCCCTAATTTATCAACAAGAAACCACACCACCAAAACCAACGCCACCCGATGAACCCATATGCGTCAGTGCCAACCCATCATGGGTCGGTGCCGACCTATGTACTTAGCTCAACTTGACATGAAAATTTTCGTACCTTAATCCCTCGTCTTCTAGAATGCCTCCGCTAAGTTTCGTCTGGATTCGATCATCTGAACCTCCGATTTTCTCTGTTCTTCAATCCTAAGATCTACAACAACCAATTCTAGAAAAAAACTCAAACAACGCGATCAATTCAATCAAAACAAACATCAATCCATATAGAACTGATTATACAAACATGAACAATCCACGGTTGTGGCATAAACATAAGATCTAACATGATTTGGATCTAAACATTAGCATAAGCATGATTAATCTAACAAATACATGGGTTAATATGATCAAAATAGGTTTTCCTAGGGTTTCTAGAATAGAATTGAACATATAATATCAGATCTAAGGTGATTATAACAAATATGAATGAAATTAACATAGATCTAACCCATATAACTCTCTACCTCTATGTGAGAGATATCTATCACCTACCTAATCCCCAATTCAATGTAAATGCAATGAGATCGGATCTGGACAATGTCGATAAACTTTGAATTTGATGTGATCTAACTTCCCTTAATGATGATCTATCTTCTAGCTGCAATCTCCAATGAATTGGTATGAAAAGAAGGGAGAAATAGGTTTTTAGGTTGAACCGTAGTATCACAGACACCCAACCTAAAGTTTAGGATGAAGAAAGTAACCCTAGTTCTCTCCCCAAGTCCCCCTATTTATATATGCAGCTTATTAGCCTAATGGATTTGGCTAATTAGCCCATTAGTTACTAATCAGCCTGCTTAACCCCGGCTTAAATTTAAAATAGTGATTCCTCCCAAACTGGTTAACCAAATCCTTCAAGTGACCACTCTATGGAATTGTAAACCACCATTCCGATCCATTGTGACCTATTTCAGCACCTGATTTGATCCCTATCAAAAGTTATGGCCCAAATAGTAAACTTAAGGGCAAAATGGTCATACTTCAGTTCGGTAAAAATCATGGACATGTCTCACATCCCCATGAATAACACATCAAAATCTGAGAATGATCCGACCACTAGAGAATTAAATGTAATTATTTTATGATCGGTCGATATGCAAAATACGGGTCGTTACAAAAAAGATACATAAGTCATTATTTATGGAAACTCTACAATAGTATAAATAAGCTACCCACAAAATCGAGATAGATGACTTTCTGAACTTCTCTAATTCTCTATTGTATTTGTATATTCTATCTATATTGCTTCTCGCATTCAAAACTTGTAATCACAATCTTATATTCTTCCATATTCTCACATACTTTCAAGTCTATAATATTTAAAGTGATATAGGAAGATCATTGTACTACTAGTCAAAATATGTGTTTTCTAGAATACACTATTTTCAAAGAAACTTTCTTGAATCAAAGTGTATTCCTCCAGGTGAAGCGAGAGCAATTGGTTAGTGAAATACCAAAGGGGAGCTTTGAGACTAGGCATAAAATGGGAGGTCTGAACCAGTATAAAAACTCTGGTATGAATTCTGTTGTTTACTTACTTTACAATATTAGGTTATTTTCCCCACTAAATTTTTTACTAGCTCTATAACAAATACGATCCACTTAGACTTTCAATTGGTGCCAGAGCTTAGTATTCCAGAGATCGAAACAACATCTGAGAACAAATGGCTATAAAGAAATATAGTGAAGGCAATATAAAAAAGAGGATCATTAAAGAAAAATCAAAGGAGAAAAAAAAAATGTTTCATGGCTAGACTCAGATCATTGGTATGCGTAAATTCATTATATAAAGATCTTTTGTTAACACATGGGGAATTTTCAAAAGATTATAAAACTTTGAATAAAAATAATAAAATTTCTTTATTTAAGTCAAAAGATTGTAAGCAATAAATTTCCAATTTAAAAGAGGAAAATTAATTTTTGGTAAAAACAAATTAATTTTTTTGAAAATGTCGTAGAAGAACTTGTTTCCAAAAAGGTTTACTACAAAAAGAAAACGAGTAGTTAGAAATTAAAAATAATGATTTTTTGGAGGAAGTCGATGTTTTAAAAAAAATACATCTCTTGAAAATTCTTCAAATAATTCTATTTCTTTAATTTGTCTATTGAGAAGCAGAATTGAGGTTTAATTAGAAAGAATTTAGGATTATCTAAGGAATATGAGATTTTAATAGTTAACAGTAATATTTTACAAAAAGAAGTTTGTGATTTAAAATAAAATTTTGAAAAATTAAATAACAAAGTCAGAAACTTTGACAAAGGTAAATATATCGTATCTTCCTTAGTTATAAATTTGAGAACTCACAGTGATAATAGTGGTTTAGGCTATAAACAAGTTTAAAAAAATCTAGTACTAGATATGCATTCTTATATACTAATTTTAGCACTAGTACGAGCAACCAAGACAAAACTACTTACAGTTACAATCATACTTTTTTTAATGATAAAAAATATATTTTTCAATTGCTAAACTATTGTCTAATAATATTAAAATATGGATTCCAGCTAATATGATTGATAATGATCAGCAATTTTATCTTAGCAACCACTATAAGACAGTGATTACTAATGGTAACTATATATAAAAGGTTCAACCACACCCAAAAGTGTATGGTTTCCAAAAAATTAGGAAATTATAAGAACCTTATATGATTTAAATATTTACTCGTTTTTCTGATACCCTAGTTTATAAGTAGCGGTTACTTTTATTTAATAAATGTGTTTCATTATTTTAATTTTTCTTATAGGGTACAAACATATCAATTGATTAAACATTTTGTTATGTATGGTATTAAATGGTCATTTGATATATGCATATAAATTTGGTTATTCATTTTTATATGCACTTAGTGATGCCTCTCTTCAAATGTTGTGTGTCTTTCCACTTAACTATTTATAAACCATTGTTATTCATTTGTACTATATTGTTTATTTCTTTTTTATAAAGGCAAAGGGGAAGAAAACAATATATAGACTCGTATTTATAGTGGAAGATCATATATTCAGGGGGAGCTCAAAAATATGTTATTATAGGTTTGAAACTCTAAATATATTGAACTATCAAAAGGTAATACTTTTATTTATGTTCATATATTCATTTATTTAATTAAATTGTACAGTTGTCATTATCAAAAAGGGGGAGAATGTTAGAACTTCCATTAGATGATTTTGATGGCAACAACTATATAATAATAAACGTGCATATATATACATATATTATTCCTATACAGGTATAATAGGTCATGAATGAGGAGTCAAGATGAAGATGCAAAGCACACATACAAAATGGCCCACAAGTCAGACGTTTGGGGATAAAGCATTAGGCGTATGACTTTGCTTTCGTAAAAAATTTAATACCTAGGTCAAACATCTGACCCCAATGACCAAACATTTGAATCTGGGTACGGGAATTTTTAAAAATAAGAAGCAGTCATAGGGTGCCTCTTCATCTCATTATCAAAACTCTTCGACCATGAATAGTAGCATCTCCAGGATTAAAAAGAAACAGAAGAAACTATTTAAGGAAATCTACAACAATATAAATAAGCTACTTATAGATCAAGATAGACAACTTTCTGAACTTCTCTAATTGTCTGTTCTATTTGTGTATTCTATCTATATTGCTTCTTGCATCAAAACTTGTAATCACGACCTTATATTCTTCCATACTAACATATATTTTCTTTCAAGCAAATAATACTCAAGGAGATGTATGAAGATCATTGTAATACTAGTCAAAATCCATGTTTTCTAGAACACACCATTGTCAAAGAAACTTTCTTGTATTAGAGCCTATTCCCCCGGGAGAAGCAAGGGCATTTGACTTGTGAAATACCAAAGCGGAGCTTTAGGACAGACATAGGATGGGAGGTCTGAACCAGTATAAAAACTCTGGTATGATTTCTCTTATTTATTTACTTTACTATATCTAGTTGTTTACTCATAAATATTTATTACTATATATATAACACACATGATCCACTTAGACTTTAAGTTGTTTAATATTGTGTCCTTTTAGATAAGTATTGGGCATAAACTGAATGGTATTCATCTGTTCTAATCATGTGCATGTATGTCTTTTTATCCTTTCCTGTGGATTTAAATGTTTCTAGTTCTCCCTTTTGGGTGTGAGGATCCAAGATTTTGACCATTTTTGTTGTTTTGACATCACATTTATCATTATTTCCACAAACATTAGAGTACACATTATATCTAATAGTTGCTCTCCTCTTACTACTGTTATCCTAGAAGGAGTGATAAATTTCATAGGTAAATCCTTTTGTGAGGCTAAAACACCTAAATCTTTCATCACAGGTCCTTCCGAGAAAGTGTTATAGTGGGATGGATGGTCAATGATCAAGAAATTTTCATAAAATGGCTGATGAAGAGGTAAAGTTCCTACGGTGGCCAACAATCATGCAGAACTAACTTGAAATGTTATTTTTTTATTGAAACACTATATCGGATCTAAGCAGGCTTTAGGATCTCTGATGGAAGCTTCATTTTGCCATAAAATTAAAAATGACGTTGATTGAGCTTCTTGGGTTTATGAAGATCTTCTTTATGGTGCAATTTGAGATTTGCATCATGATGACTTTGGGATTGAACTGAGGGAATTTAACTCCTATTGCATCCACTGTTGTGAAGACAATCCCAAATACATGATTATCTATATAAGGAAGATTGTCCTTTGTTGGGTCTTGACTGCTGGAGAATGGAGTTTTGATGACAACAACCTTATTTCAATTATCATTGATTATAAAATATATACTAACATCTTTATCTAGAATATATATATATACACATATGCAAGATTTGTATACAGGAATTAGTACTGAAGACTGTACGGTTTAAGAGCTTTTAGAGATTCAAATTCAGAGTAGATTCAAGACTCATGAGTAATCAAGATTTCAAGAGTTCAAAAGTTCAAGATAAATATAGTAATATAGTCTAGTTTATGTAAGACTCCGAATAGCAATCCAGGTTCAAATTCTGTTTTTCAAATTTTCTATTTTCAAATTCAAAACAATTTTCAAATTGATTTTAAACTTCTCTCAAAATAATTTTTAATCTTCCAAGAATTTCAAACTTATGATTTAAAATATATTTCCTAATTGATAAGTATTCTTATTTTTATAGTTTTATTAAATATGTTTTACTAAGTTTATATTTGATTATTTAAACTCTAAGTTTTCATATAACCTTTTGTTTATATATAGTTTATAAATATTTTGTTATATATATATATGTAATTATATTATATATGTTTATAATAATATTATATATAGTTCTTATATCACATATATATTAGGTTTTTAATCATATGTTTAATTAATATTTTCTTATGTTTTTATACTTGAAAAAAATTGTTTTTGCAACTAGTTTTGTTTCAGAAATTTCTAGAATTTAAATATTGATTTAAATACTTAAAAAATACTTTAAAAATCATAAAAATGATAAGTATGTCGACATGTAGAAAAGGGAATGTCGACATATAACTGTCAGAAATTCAAATTTGAAAGGAAGTGTCTTTTCACCATTTGTAACGCTCCAGAAACATTGCAACCTTTCACACACTATAAAAAGGGCTTGAATTCGAATTTTTTATCATCTCTTCTTCTCTAATTTCATCGTCTTTCTTTATATCATTTTTCTTAATCATTTTTATGATTTCTACACTTATACTCCACCGAATTCAATTCTGTTTTGTTTAAACTTCTTCTCTCTACATTCTCTTCTCTCTCTGAATCAAGTGCTATTAAAGAGTTATAGGGCTGTTTGTAATTGCTTGGGTTGAGTAAAGTAGAAATCAGTGTGTTCCTTGTAGCTGTGAAACCAAGGAAGTAGGAATCGGTGGTTTCCTTGTAGCCGTGAAACCAAGGAAGTAGTAATCGGTGATATCCCTTGTAGCCGTGAAATCAAGGAGGTTGTACTTGACTATTGGAATAGTAATAAAACTCTGCGCAATCCAGCATTGTGCGGGACTGGATGTAGGAGCAATTTGAACCAATATAAAATCCGATGTGTTCTTTCCTTTTCTGCATTTTTATTTCTGTTTATTTTGCATTTGTGTTTGAATCTGTGTATGTAATTGTGTTTGTGGTGTTTGATTCATTCTGTTATTCATATAAGTTTTAGATTTTGTTTAAATTTTCACAAACACTATTCACCCCCCCTCTAGTGTTTTTTTCCTAAACGGTCCATTCCGCAATCCCTAACATTGACCACCTATACATATCTCTTTTACAATCTTCTACTTGTTCATCGTGGCATGGACTCCATGAACTGAAGCTGTCAGGTTTGAGGGGTAGGCCGACTGATTCCCATTTGGGTCTGGGGTTCTGGTTTCTACTCGCTTTGCCTCCATAAATGATTCAGATATCCTTTTTGAATTAGTGTTTGTATTTCATTTTCAAGTACCTAAAGCAGTCAGTGTTATAGTCCTTGACATGGTAGAAATAATAATATACTCCTTTTTATTTTTTAGGTTTTTCCCCTATTAGGTATATCATAAGCCAACTCTTTCTTTGTTAACTTAAAATTTTGGGTAGGAGTCTGATTGAGGAGAATTTTCGTTGTGAAACTGGGATCCTTCTAACTTTTGCCAAGTGATGATAGTTGCATCCTCCTCTCTTCAGATCATAATTTAAGGTTAGAGCTCTTAGAATTGAGTCTGGTGATCCAACATCTTCCACGAGCATGTAGTCACCGACCCATTTGTAAAAGTCCTTCGTACTTCTCTGCGCCTTTCGTTTATACTTTTTCTATAACGAAGTTCCTCGCTTTACTTGTGCACATGCAGCCATTAAAAGTGACCCTCATCACTCACTCCTAGCACAAGGCCTCGTATTTGAGTCATTTTATGAAATTTCATAGGCTTTCATTTCCGCTTGGCTTAACACAGAAACCGTGTTAATGTCAAGTGAAACCCTTTTGCTAAACTAAACTATTTTAAAAAATCTCCGGACAACTACCCCAAGACCTAATTTCTTCAACTCCAAACCATCTAAACCATTTTTTTGTGGCTACAATTGAATAAACGGGGAGAAACTTGCGTCTTTTCATCATTTATACCTTAAGGATATCCATATAATACTCAAATATGCATATATTATAGTTTGGATTTGTAGATCAATCAAATTTGTCAATAGCATGAGCTTTGAAATTATTCGAGAAGTCTACTTCAAAATTTACTCCGTTGAACGATGACGATCATTTTTCTCAATGAGGAGCTTGTTCTCCTTATTTGTGTAAACTTTCCGGTTGACTCACTTGATCTTTTTTGAACATCATCGGTCCACCTACAACGACGCTCCTTTGAACTATGATGCTACATCACTTGACGGAACCGAGCTCCCTTCTTCAAGTAAAATGAGTTTGTATTAGTCGACTTAGAATTAATTTATATCTTTTCTAGAACATTTCCATTTGATGTCAACCGGTTTTAAAATTTTAAGCCATGATTCTCTCCTACAACTCTGCCACCCTCGCATCCCTGCTAGTAAACTAGCACAATAGATGAACGTAGATGATGTCCTATGGCTTGAGTGGTAGACATCAGTTTCTAAATGACTTATTGAACCACTATTTTCTCTAGCCCTTTTATACATTGGTTAACTTTCTTAGCAAAATTATGGAGAGCAGTTATAATGGGATCAATAGGTTAACTGAGCGAGGATTATGTATGTAACATCCCTAAATTTGGTGTTAGTAGTTTTAATAGTTACCGTCTATTTAATTAGGTTCCAAAAAATGAAATTCGAGCAAATAACGAGCTTGACAATGAAACTAGCATTGTTACGTTTGTGACGAAATTTTGGTTAATTTTCATGTTTGTAATTATGCGAACGGAGTCTGTATGGAGATGTTACGAACGAAAAAAGAAAAATTTAATGGAAAATAAATATATTATAATTAACAACCATAAACATAGCCAACCCCACATCCAACTATTTAACTAAAGTTGTCGATTGGGCGACCTAGAGGTCGATCGAGATGGTTGACCATAGGTCAAAGGCGATCGCTTGCTTTAGTCAGTTGAAGGATAGTGGCAGCCAAGGTTTTAAATCTCGAATATCGGTCGCATTTCGTCTCGGGGATTTTATAGACTTGATCTCGTATCGGGGGAGATCTCGAACGAGATGAGTCTAACTCGGGAGTTCATCTTGGATTTCCATCTCGGATCTGAAAGTTCATATCTGAACAATCTCAGGGTACATGATATGTTAAAAATGTTTTTCATGAATGCTATTAAAAACATAGAAACTTAAACTTGCAAAATAACTTTATTATTCTTTATTTTGTGAAAGATCATTCATACTTTAAATCATAATATTCTTAAAACAGAAATATTGTTAGACATAAAACATTAAAAGGAACCAAAACATTAAAAAATTCAACATAAATAGACCATAAAATACATAATTTCATAAGTAACATGTATGTAAAAAAGACGAATATGAAAATCATAAGTATTGTGGAACATATATGAACAAACAATCACTACAAGAAAACACTAGTTTAGCGTCAAAAATTTAGAAGTGGAAATTTCCATTGCTAATTTGCGACGGATTTCCATGTGATTTGCAAGGGATATTTTTTTTCAACTTTTTTTTCCTTTTATTTATCACCATCGTCTTCTATCATCCCTCATTAAGCCGTTGCAAATTGCTTCAAATCACCAACGGAAAATTTCTATCGCTATTTTCCGCTGGAAATCCAGGCAGAATACCGACGAATATTTATAGAAGCTATTTTGCAATAGCATTCCGACATATTTTCAAGTGATGTTTATATTATTTTTTAAGATATACAGAGGGCAATCCACATACTCACACAACTGTTAATTTGAGCCATTGAGATCGAACTATCTAACGGCTGTAACTGGTCATCCGAGTGCACCCTACATCTCAAATCACGCCTTCCCCTTTTCTACTTCTTCGTAAATCTTAAACCTAGATCAAAAAGTTTTCCCTAAATTTTAAAAACCTACCAGCAAACGAAGCTTACAAGTCTGCTTCAGTTCATCTATCGGCAAAGCCAACTTTGGCCACGTGCTACCTGGGCCATCGCATGGGGAATGAAAATTCCATAGGGCATCATTGCGGAGCATACCAGATAGGAAAAAAATCGTGTAGATGAAACCGCGCAGGACTGAAAGACACCGAAGCAAGGAAGAGAAGGAGAGTGAAGCGTGGTTTTGAAGCGCCGATTGATTTCTAACGCGGATTGATTTTCTCAGGCGGATTGATTTCTGCTAGCACGGACTGATTTCCTCTGGTTCAGGTAAAAACTAAAAACCCTAATTCTAGTGCAATCATTTGTTTTTTATGCCTACAAAATAAAATCGATTTGCCTAGAAAACAAAATAAAACTGATTTGCCGAGAAAACAAAATAAAACTGAGCAAGTTAAAAAAGAATTCGGTCCGCGACCTCATGATTTTCGGTTTTGGCAATCTTGTTGGACTTGGCAATTTTGTGGGCGGTAAGCAATCTGTTTTTAATATATATGGAGAGGTTTAACAAAAATACACACAAAAATATTCTAGTTTCTGAGCTATACAAATGGTCAAGATATCATCATTTCCATCAAAACATATAGCTTAAACTTTCTTACTTATCGGCAAGTTTATTGTTAAGTTTAAACATTTTTTTGGTTTATGGTAAATGCGCAGCTAGATGTGTTGTACATTCAGGAGAATTCGAAGCCAATAGAAAGCTCGGATTTTAAATCGATTAAACATACAATTTATCAGTTCGAACTGGACAATCCTACCAAAGTTAATTGCTCATCTGAACAACCATTCAAGTCAACCCCTGACATGATCAAGAAACGAAGGCTTTTCAGGTAAATATTTAGTAAATCTATTTTTTAGTTGCTATGTCAAATAAAGATAATAATGTATGAGTTACTAAGAAATGCATTGTTAAATTGTATTTACGTTCTTTTAGTTAGGGTCATAATTCAATAATCATGCTTTCATTGAAAGTTATTTCTTAGGGTGTATAGCTGTCAATTAATGGTTGATATCAATTAGAAACAAAAATTTAAAACAAGGTGTGTTCGGTACAAAGGGAAATTAAAAGACAAATATGTCAATGTTCTACTGTAAATATTAATGATGTTTCCTATAGCATACATGTTGCTTGTGTCATTACGAGTTCTGCTGTAAATATAATATAAAATATCATGTCTGAAGGGAAAACCAGAAGACAGATCTGATAGAACATTTTGTATCAATTAATTAGCATCATAGTTTGAGTGCACACATGCTAACTTGCCAATATAGTCAACTACAAAAATAAGTTTAATGAAGATTACGGTATAAAATTTAAACATCGATTATCATTATGTATGTTAACCCTCTTTTTGGCAAGGGCCACAACGGGTCAGATCG
>JASFAX010004203.1:0-40088 GCA_030737875.1 Allium sativum
TACATATTGGACGCATGGCACTATCATGAATTGCACTAAGGAGGTCGACTGAATCAGTAGACCGCCTAATTTTGCATTAGATATGGACATATACACACACTGTGCATATAAACATTAAAGCATTAGAAGTCTTTTAAGGACAATGGATGTTGGTGTTTGATGGTTGAGTAGATGGACGATTAGATGGTAGGATATACATTCTTCTTGACTTGGAGATTTCGGGGAGGAAATCCTTTAAAGAGGGGAGAATGTAACACCCTGTAATTTTATAACATTAAAATTCACAAATTAAAGTATACTTAATTTTTAGAAAAGAATTAAGTGAAATGGGTTGCGCAGAGAAATATATATATATATATATATTGATATATATATATATATATATATATATATATATATATATAAATTAAAAATTAAATAAATAAATATGCGAAAAAGTTCAAAACAGCGAATTGGGAGGGGAAATAACCGAACTGGCCCATTTTTGAGGTCGACCCGAGCCTTGCTGGGTCGACTAGGGGTTAATCCAGGGTGTTTGGCTGTCAACCCGTGGGCCTATTCGCTCAAATGCAGATTTTGCATTTGATTAGTTCTCATGGTTCAGGGTTAATCTAATGGTCCTAAATAACTTCCTACACCTATAAATACATCCTAATGCTAACCCTAAACCTAATTAAAATAGAATAGTTACCGTCATACCATCGCCATGGAAATCAATGGAGCCGCCGCCAACTAAGAAAGAAGAAAAGCAAATTCAATTCTAATTCTCTCAACCCTAAAGCAAAGGAAAACTCTCTCTTTTCTTCTCTAAATTGTGAGTATGATGATCTTAACAAGATTATTATCATTTTAATTAGGTTGAGTTATGAATGTATTATGAGTAGATGATGTGAATTATCATATATGTTGTTGTAAACCCCTTTTGCTATCATGTATATTGTAAATCCAATGTTATGTGCTGATGATATCTTATATATTGTAAATCATGCTATGATGATGTTATGTATGTTGAAAGTTTCTATGTCAAGTTGTGATGAATCATACATGTTAAAAAGGCCATGATGTTACCATCTATGCTAGTTAGTTCATATTAATTAAATCATCATGTTTGGGTTATGTTGATCTATATGACAAGTCACATATGCAAGTTGGATTGATTAGAAAAGTTATGAACATATACCAAGACATCTATTATAACATCTAGAATTATGCTATGACATATGTGATATCCTATGCTAGTTTACACCATCATTATGTTGCCTAAAAACCCCATATTCAAGTTTATGTATAGATTTGGGCTATGATCATATCATATAAATTGAGACATTTAACAAGTTGACACCTTTTGATCCTTAACATGTGTAGTTTATGCAAGTTTCACCCCTATTACGATTAGATTTATTTTAATTGTCTATATATTGTGACAATTTATCTTTGTGCTATGTGTTAGACTATTCATGTCTAGCCTATATTATGCGTTGAATAAGCGAACGTATAAACCTGGGGTAGGGGTAATATTAAGGATTTAATATTAAAAAGTTGGGGTGCAATTGATATGATTTTGCATGCCATAAGTGGATGGCCATAATTGAGTCAATTATGGACATCATTAAAAGTTGACTTAATTAATAATTTGAATAGGGAATTATTAAAACTGGGGTAAAAGATTTTAAGTGTTAATCAATGCTTAGGACATGAGGTTGGACTCGTTTGTGACGTAAACCAGCCCGGACCCGCCCGACAAATACAGTGGTCACAAATGTCAGCCCAATGTGAGAGGTCCTAGACCTAAACTAAAGCATAACAGTTGTAAAGACACGAGGTTAGACTCTTTTATTGTGTAAGACTGCCTGGACCCGCCCAGCAAATCCAGCTGCCATAAATGCCAGTCTAATGTGAGAGGTCTTTATGAGGTTATGGCCTGAATGAATTAAGAAATACTTAACCAGATAAACATGTAAGGTGGGACATGGGGGTTAAGTAGGTGCCTTGGGTGGCATGAGGAATCTAGGGGGTTCCCTTAGTGGCATGTGAAATACGATTAGTAAGACTTAACCAAACACACATGTAAATGAACATGACTAAGAGGGTTAAGTGGGATATACTAGTGACAAGCTTAGGTGGGTAGCTTGTAGGGGCCCATTTCGACCAGTATCCCAAACGTATCTTTGTGGGCTCGACCCAAGTCGAGGACGGGACACGCATGCTGGGTTTGACTGTAAGAGGCCAAAACGGGGAGCGGTGGCAACGCAAGACCAACGGGTTTCGTATGCATGTGTGGACCCGGGCTTGTAGGTAAGACGTTGTTGCATCGTGTAGGTATAAGCTGTGCATTCTCAAGTTGTATCGGGTTGCCACTTTAGGGGAGTGATACACCCCACTGTGGGGCCAGCACGGGTATCTACGAGTAGGGAGCCGATCGAAAGTGGGTAGTGGGGTAAACCTAGTGGAGATAGGGGCAGACGGCACCTATGTAGTCAGCTAGGGGTACGTAAGGCTATTTATAAAGTTTATGTGTGAAGCAAGTGGGATCAAACAATTGGGTGACTGGTGTGGTGCAGTGTAGTAATGTGCGGTGCAGTATAGTAATTATTCGTTAGTAGTTAGGTATGCCTTTACCGTTATCTTCAACGTTATCTTAAACGCTATCTTTATCTTCCTAATAGTTCATAGACATTTACTTGTCTTCCAGCTTATGCCTTAGTCTAGTTATTTTGATAATAGTATTGTTAGAATTATCATACTCACTAGACTTTATGTCTGATCCCCTCTATTTCTATCCTTTTTCCCCTCCAGGTCCTCAGGTTGGACCCAGCTCTAGTGGAGCTTGATTGGATTGCTTCATCTCTTTGGAAAGCTCGGACCCTTGAAGTAAAGTCCAGCTTGTTATCTTCTTTAATGGCTATTTGTGTAATGGGATTATGTATTTTGTTTTATGAAGATGGATAATGTACTTGACTCTGATTAATGGTTTTGTGATGTAATAAACATGTTTCCGCTGCAATAAAATGAAGTTTTAGTTTTCAAGTACTACTTATTATCTGTCTTGTTGTAATTTTTCTGTTCTATACTCACTTATAACCTCCATGGAAGTTAATGAATTCCCTTTGTGAGTGACATTAATGGACGTGGGGTGTTACAAATAGCCATAAAGAAAATGATAGGCTGAACTTCAGCAATCCAAATCCAAGTGCTCCCAAAGAGATCCCAATCAAGCTCCACTAGTACTAGTCCAACCCTTAGAACCTTGGGGGGGGAAGGAAGAAAAGAGGTGGAAACAAAAGGGGTCAGACATATAGTCTGGCGAGTCCGATAACTCTAACAACATAATTATTAAAGCAATATGATAAGATATAAGCTGGAAAATAAGGTAATGACTGTGTGAACCACATGGGTATGGCACGGCAATCAAGAGAAACAGAGATAACGTTAATGGCGCTTCCTAATCAATATAGGATAATTACAATACTCTACCGTACTGTACTGTACTAACACTAACTGTACCCCTACTAGTCACTCTAGAAATTTGATCCCTCTTTGCTAAATAGAACGATGATAGCTTCGTGTACTACTAGATGTACCCACAATCCTCCATGTTTGACTGTATATCTCTAGTTGCTATCATAGGTACCCAGCGTGTACCTATCCCCACTAGATGTAGCCCTTCAATAAGTAATAAAGGTAATTCCATGTACTCCTAGCTGACGTCACAAGTGTCGCCTGCTCCTATCTCTACTAGGTGTGCCCCCTTAATAATTATTAATAATAGTGGTAGCTTCGTGTACCCCTAGCTGACTACATAGGCGCCGTCTGCTCCTATCTCCACTAGGTGTACCCACTACCCTGCCCCATTCGATCGGCTCCCTAACTCGTAGATACCCGTGCAGGTCCCACGTGGGGTGCATCACTCCCCAATATGGCAACCTTATACCACGCAAGGAATGCACGGCTTATAAATACACGATGCAACAACGTCTTACCTACCAGCCCGAACCCACGCATGCACGTGACCCTGTTGGACTTGCGTTGCCACCGCTTACCCGTTTTGGCCTCTAACAATCATACCCAGTAGGCGTGTCCCGTCCTCGACTTGGGTCGAGCTCATAAAGATACTTAACGGGCTACTGGACTGAAAAGGGCCCCCCATGCTTGACACAAGCTTTCCACCTAGGCTTGGTCCCCTCTAGTATATCCCACTTAACCCCCTTCATGTCCACTTACATGTTTTAAATTTGGTTAAGGGTTTCTATTAGTAATTCCACATGCCACCCAAGGCACCCACTTAACCCTTATGTCCCACTTACATGTTTTACCTTGGTTAAGTGTTACTAATCGTATTTCCTCATGCCACCCAAGGCACCCACTTAACATCCCCTGTCCCACCACATGTTTTACTTTGGTTAAGTGTTTATTAATTTATTACTACCGTAACCCATGTAGGACCTCTCACATTAGACTGGCATTTGTGGATGCTGGATTTGTCGGGCGGGTCCGGGCAGTCTTACACCACAAACGAGCCTAACCTCGTGTCCATACAATTGTTACGCATTTAGTTTGGGCCTTTGACCTCTCACATTGGGCTGCATTTGTGGCTGCTGGATTTGCCGGGCAGGTCCGGGCAGTCTTACACAACAAATGAGTCCAACCTCGTGTCTTAGGCAATTAATTATACATAATTAATTTTCCATATTTATTTATGTCCATAATTTATCATCTAAATTATGCTCATCTATTTATGGTATATAAAGTATACCAATTTCATCACTAATTAATTTTATTCCTTAAAATTAATTACATGCCTTTTTGGGCCATTACATGCCAAATTCACAATATGTGTGTATCCACTATTATCCCCATCGTACCCCCGTCATTCGTTCGCTTAACATGACATATCCATATTAGACTAGCAAATAGTCTAATACTTAAAAAACGGAATAAACGTCACAAAGTCACATACACACAATAATAGATCTAATTTGCATCTAAGTTGCAATTAAGAATTACAACATACTTGCATAGTCTTCGTATTATCAAGGATCCAAAAGTCATAGATCTAAAAGGTATGAACTTGCATGTATGAACATAGTTTTACACCAAACTAGACTAGGTAATTATCACAAACTTACATAAACTATGTATGTCGTCAACCTAAACATAAAGGTGTCATCTTGCATAACTATGGATCCAATAAAAGGTATTAACCTGAGTAAACTATGGATCCACATAAAGGTGTAAACTTGCATAACTATGCATGTCATAGTTTCAACATAAAAATGTCAACTTGAATATGGATCTAAACTTTAAAGGTGTGAACTTGTATATATGTGAATCCAATTATCACTTAAACTTGCATATGAACATAATACTTATACGAACTAGCATATGTTCCACATCCATATTCGCATAAAAACTGATGTTATAAACCAAGGTGATTGGATTATAAAAAGGGATTCATTGATACAAGTTAACATCATGAATTACTAGCATATATTTTAGATCCAAACTTATATAACATCATATAACTCGCATACAACTTGCGTGATCCTATTAACTTGCATAACATCATATGTATAGATATTCGTCGCTACTCTGCTTAAATATGAACTGTAACTAGCACTAAAGCATCTTCTTCCAAACTGATTGAAATTAAAAGAGAACAACTGCAATTCTTCTTCTTCTTTAATCCAATCCAGGCAAGTACAATTATTTTCCGCTATAAACATTAATTATGATTGTGACATGAATTGTAAATCTGAATTTGAGGTTATGACTGTTCTGTTCTGTTTAGATCTTTCTTATCCTGTATCTCTTTTTTTTCTGTTCTATAGCCAGGCTACTACGAGCCTGCGCCGAATCTCATAAGAGATTAACACACAAACGCTAAACTTTGGGACAAAGAATGAATGATGGCACAACTGGACATGACTAATCTATGACTAAATGGACATAGGTTGTAGACTAGATTTAGATCTATGCATATTCTGTGAACTGAAAGAAGAGGAACCATTGTATGTTAACATGTGACTTGAGACATTGGACATAACGCATGTTTTGAATTAAGATCTGTTATAATTAAAAGTTCTAGATTGTTGGGCATATTGTTTATATAACAATTCATGACTTGAGATAAAAAGAGAATATGACTTAGGTGTGAAGATCTATATTAAGATTTGATAACTATTAAATGTGAATAACACCTAAGTGGGAGATTTTTGAATATATGACATGCATTGAAATCGATGGCTATATTCGGTATAATTTATATGTGAATCTCTTGTACTAGGCAAGTTTAACTAAATTTGAGACATGTATAATATGGTGAATTATGGCCATAATCTGTGCCATGTAAATTCAATGCAAACGTGGGGTATATGTTCACGTTGTGAATCATGGCAACTATTTAGGCATGCAAGCTTAGGATGAATTCACAATTAGGCAAGATATGTTGATGAAACTTTAAGGAATGATTAGTTCTGTTATATTGTCTAATCTGCTAGTTTTGTTACATTGCCTAATCTGCTAGTTCTGTTATATTGCCTAATCTGCTAGTTCTGTTACATTGCCTAATCTGCTAGTTCTGTTATATTTCCTAATCTGCTAGTTCTGTTATATTGCCTAATTTGCTAGTTCTGCTACATTGCCTAATTTGCTAGATCTGTTCATCTGCTAAATCTGTCATCTTCTAAGTCTGCTGAAAATGCCTAATCTGTTATATACTAAATCTGCTAAATTGCTTAATCTGCTAAATCCGTTAAGTCACCTAATCTGTGAAATCTGTTATCTACTATATCTGTTGAGTTGATATATTTGGTCTGTTATTGACATAATTTGAATTGGCTATAGTTATGAATAATTGACATGTATATTAGGTGTGGGCATAAATGGTAAATTATTAATTAATTGGCCGCAAAGATAAACATGGCTAACTCAAGGTTAGAATGAGTTTGCGGCGTAATCCTTCCCAGAACCGCCCGGCACATCCAGTGGCCGCAAACAATAGGATTTAATGTGAGAAGTTAGTCATAACGTGCTTGAAACCCGAGGTTAGACTCAGTTTGTGGCAGAAACCTGGCCGGAACCAACCGGCCTAACCAGTAGCCGCAAACGGTTAGTCTAATGTGAGAGGTCTGGGCATTATTATTTAGAAAATCTGGATAAATATGATGTCTAAAACGTGTTAGGTGGATAGGGTTAAACCAACTAGACTGATGAAATTAATAAACACATTTCATGAATCTGTAGGCCCAATACAAAGTTAGACAATCTGTAAGTCTGTTAATCTGTAATCGGTTAATCTGTAAGTCTGTTAAATCCGTATATCTGATCCGTTGGTCTAAAAACTTGTCTGATCTGTGAACTGGTTGATCTGAAATCTGTATGTCTGAACTTGTAAACAAGTTAATCTGAAAATCTGTTAGTCTGGGGACGCAAGGTTAGGAGGGGAATTACTTGTGTCATCTGTTGTTTGGGACCCATATTAGTCAGTAACCATTTCTGGTATCAAAACTTTGACCCAACAGTAGGTAGGGTCCGGGCATGCTTACTGAACTAATTATAGGTGGTTCATTCTGATAATGGCGAGGGGTGTTGATGGTGCGTTCCAACTGGGTGACATCTGTAAATAGGTCTGTGCCAATTGATTGTCACTTTAGGGAGTGATACACCCTATTGTGGAGACGACACAGGGTATTTATGTTTAGGGAGCTGATCGCTTGGGGTAGGGTTTTAGGGTACACTTAGTTCTGTCTGTTTCTGTTGGTATCATTTGTTTCTGTTGGGTGGCAACACCTGTCTGTGTGGTACCATCTTTTCGAGTGGTAAAGGACCATTTACTAGTGTACACCTAATTCTACATTCTGTTTCCGTAGGGAGTAATCTGTTTCTGTCTGTTTCTGTTCGGGTGGTAAGGGCCCATTATTAACGTTCTGTTTCTGTGGAAATTATTCTGTTCCTGTTTCTGCTTTAGTTTAGACATTAGGGTGACACCTAATCCTGTTATACTAGTATTAGTGCAGAGAGATGAAAAGTAATATTATTATGTTTCTTCTGTTTAACCTAAGTACATCTGCTGCTCCTGTTACGGTTATCTCTTATCCAGTTTTATTTGCATGCCATGATTATTATTATCTGTTCATATGCTGAAAGTCACTGGACTTGCCAGACTTTATGTCTGACCTTGCTTGTTTTCGCCCCTTTTCTTCCGTCCCCCCCCCCCCCCCGGTTCTCCAAGGAGGGAATACTTTAGCTTGATCCTGATTTCTTCTGCTTGAAGTACTCAGAGTGCTTAAAGTATGGCTTGACTCTTTATGGCAGCTTCTGTGGGGATTATGACTTTAAAGTTTTGTACTCTGATGATTTTTCTGAACAAGACTGATATTTATGTAATTGAGTTTTTGGTAAAGATGTAACCAAACTGATTTCTATTTTCCGTTGTAATAAAGTTATAATTTCCCAAGTATTGTTTATCTGTCTTGTAAATTTCTGTTCTGTCTACTAAAACGCTCCACCAAAGTTAAGGCATTTCCTTTGTGAGTGACCTTAATGGATGTGGGGTGTTACATACAATTTGCATAATCATATTAACTTGCATAACATCATATATGAAACTTGCATAATCATATTAACTTGCATAACATCATATATGAAACTTGCATAATCATATTAACTTGCATAATAATATTAATCTTGCATAACACCATACATGAAACTTGCATAACATCATATGTAAAACTTGCATAACATCATATAATATGAATCAAGTGGACATACATGATTAAACATATGAATTAGATTCATAACCACAACTTATAATCCAACATATATCACATCATAATTAATTTAGCAATTATTTTGTTAAAGTGATCGAACTCACAACTCAAAAGGGGTCTTGAGTTTTGAATTCTGATTTCTGAAGTTGTATTAGCTCTCCTTTGAAGAAGATTTGTTGTTAGGGTTGAATAGAACTTATTTGATTTGTTGTTCTTCCTCTCTAATTGGTGGCGGCTGCTCTAGGGTTCAAGACACAGCATGACGGTCATAGTTTTAGTTTTAATTTTGATATAGGGTTTGAGTCTATCGGTCTTTTTATAGAGTTTTGAATTTATTTACAGCCGTCAAATCACTATAGAATCCATCTAGGCCTTAGAAACCAAGTAATGATGTCGACAAACCAACCAGAAATCGCCACCTAAGCCCTAAAACATAAAATTTCGTCATAAAATAGGTCGGTTTGGTGTTTTGCATTCCCGCTTCTGCTGTTTTGAATTTTTTTCTTAAATTTTAGGTTGAATTTATTTTATTTTTATAAATATATCTATATATATTTCTATCTTCCTAATTAACCATTTTCACACTAAACTACTTTTTGAACCGCGTTCACACTAAGCCGCTTTTTAGCCATTCCCCTAAAACAAAAATATGGCGTTGGCGGGGATCGGGCTCTATACCTCATGTATGCAAGTCACATGTTCCAACCAAATGAGCTACTTAGTCTTTTGCTTACAAACCTTTGAACAATGCTAAACATTTATTCTTTAATTTAGTTAATTCGATTATTCAAAAATCCGGGGTGTTACAACGGCCATTTTTGCATGTATTTATATTTGATAAAATTTACTTCTTCATTTTCATGTGTCTTATAGGAATTTAGGAGCAAAAATGAAGTATGCACATGAAGTTTACATGGAGATATGCATGCACAAAGTAGATATAAAGGAATGGAAATGGAATTAATTCACACACAACTTAGTGGAGGACCCTACCCATTATCACTCTTTCTTTAACGGAACAGTTAAAAGCTAATGTATGCACAAATTGGATGAGACAGAAAAGACTTCATGCATTCTACATGATTAATTAATGGCTAAAGATAAACAAAAGCTTCATGAAGTGGGCATTTTGGGGATCCTCCATGGTAAATGATTAGGGTTTTAGATCATGTATATACACCCCAATGTTTCATGTAAATGTCTTCTCTTTTTGTTAGTTTAGTTTTGGGAAGATCAAAGCTCTCTTTCTCTTAAATGGCTACATAGCCAATTCTCCTCTTATGCAATTATTTTTAATGCAATTTTAATTCAAGCAATTTTATTTCATACTTTATGTTGTAGTGTAAATTTTATTTTATTTTATGCAAGTACAATAGATTTCCATTCATTTTGCTCTCATTTTCCTGTGCTTTTCTTTCATGTTGCAAGCTACAATTGTTAATATGATAGCAAATATTAGAAGCTAATCCCCTTCAACTTAGGGCTAATGAAGCTCTCTAATTATGTAGCTTCAACATAATTTGAATTTATGTTCTCTTTTTAGTGCTTAATGAAAATATGATTATGGCAATGAAGTGATTATTTATAATTAAATTTGATGGCCTATATTTCTAAAGAATAGTTAATAAGCCATGCTTAAAATAGAATTGATTTTCATCTTTTTGTCATTTAATGAGAGTCAAACAAGTGGTTTGGTGGTTGTGTTAAAGTTTGATGGCTTATGTTGGGCTGATTAATAACACAAATATGTCATGCTTAAGATAAACACATCAACTAAACATACTTATGACCAAAATAGAGAGATCATAATTTCATAACTTGTTGAACTGTATTATCTAGAAAGTTGATTTATTCCTAAGTTGTCATTTAATCCCATAGTTTTTATCAATCTTAGTTTGTTAGTCTAGTTGTAGTTGTAGCTAAAATTTCACTCGATTTTGTTTTAGTTTGATTGAATAAAATTAGAATTACTTCTTTCCCCGTGAATCGACTCATATTTGCTAATATAATACAAGTGTACACCGTGCGTTTGCGGTTTATTACACTTCGTGACGGATTTCTAATTGATAGAATATTCGTCGTCAAACAATAGTCTAGCTTTACTTCGAAGCAAGTACTGGCACAACACAAAATGTGTCACATACTTCCCTATAGTAACTCGAATTGAAAACAATACATCCTATACCACGCGTTTCACTAATCAGTTTACTACAAATCAACATACTTCACATTGAAAGACATAGAAAAAGCTTCATTTAACGGGTCTTAAACTAACTGATATAATATACCTTCATGTCTCTTATCATGAAGTTTATCAGATCGTTAAATCACAACCTTACCTTCTCGAAGGGTATAAAAACATGTGGTTTTATTTATAAGAAAATATACTTAGATTTGAGAAAATGAGTTTATAAAATGATTCCGCTACCATTTAGTTTGTTTCTTTGAATAACTTTATAGATTGAAAAATAATGTACATGGTACTGCCTAGAGACGGTTTATTTTTATAAAACAAAACAACAAAAATCCTTTGCCTCAAAGAAATTATAGATAAAAACTTTTTATTTAAAACCATTTCATAAAACGTGTACAGTGTCGAAAACCACATGAAAATGTTAAAGAAAAAATACACATGTTTCACACAAAACTATGAAATTCGAGATTCAGATTTACATACGTATTGGCTTGTATGTGAATTCATCAAGTTGACAGAATTCACATGAATTATAACTTAGAAAACTAGCAGTAGAAGGCCAAAAATCATCAAAACCAAGCACAGATCTCAAACAAACTCAAGATCATTGCCCAGGAAGTAAGGTACGACCTGGCCCAATTTTACATGGGCCAGATTGACCCTAGCTCATGCTAAGTTGACATGGGCACCACGAGAAATTTTTTATGTGCCCAACCTTGCTCGAACCAAACTGTGGATACTATTTTTGCAAAACAAACGAGCATAGATTGAGCTGAAAATTAACTGGCACATGGAAGAACAACTAAGCTATCAATTGGAAAAAGAGTCACTACATGTTCACATGAAATGATGGAGATATGGAGAGATGAACATGGACTCGGGTCATTTTTTATATAGAGAAACACTTGAAAGCGTATTTAACACAATCGAATACAAGTAAACCACATGCAAGCAAGATGAGTGAGGTTCACAAACTTAAATTGATTTTTGCAGTAATTTAGAGCATAAAAATGATGAAGATATAGACTCAATATAGCTTACAAACACTTGAGAAGTAATTTATTATAACATGTAGAAGGATTTCAACATACAGTAATTTAGTTCACAACTTTGAGATGAAATTGTGATAAATCAAGGTTTTGATCATTGTCTACCTATAGAGAAGATGCTAGCAACTAATTACAAGCTTCAAATTTGCATTTTGGTTGGACATAAGAAATGAAAGAAGCTCTCTAATTTCTTCTCTGTATATTTTCCAATAAGTAGGAGAAAGAAGAGTTTTTTGAGGAGGTATGCATATTTCCTTTTTCTCACTTACCAGAGAATAATTTGTACTAGGGAATGGGCTAATCTTACCTAATTAAGCCCAATTGCAACCTAATTACATGAACTAGGCTCAGTTATATAATTGTAAGCACTTCTAACACATCTTAAGCCCATTTTTATATGCAAAAATTGTATTGTGATTAACTTATAAAACTCACATACGCATGTTTTAATTACTTTTAAACATTTTAAAAGCTATTTTTAGTACACTTTAATAAAATTTCAAGTTTTTTAAAAACACACATTTTTTTTCTTACACATCTAATACTTACATTTTTGTACTTTAATTTACATAAATTCCATTCTGTTATTCAAGTAAACATTAAACCCTATTAAAGGTATTTTAACACACTTGAATATTGCTTACAAATCAATATTTGTACTTTAATGTTTTTATTTAAACTCTATTAAATTCAAAAATCACTATTTTTACCAAAATTCTTTTAACAAAAATTTACAAATTTATTCTAACTTGACAGAATTCAACATTATATTATTACTTTATAAATTTACTTACCAAATTCTAAACATAGTTTTAAACACAACCTTTCTTTTATTTCATAGTTCCTACAACTTACATTTTTCATACATAAATTTACAAGCTATTAATGATCTCATTAAATCAACTTAACATTTCATATTAAAAATATATTTTGCACCTTGAATATTGATTGCCAATCAATATTTAGTATTTTCAATATTTATTTGAGCTACCAATATATTAATTAGCAAATGCAGATTGGAATAAATTTTCTTATTACACTAAATGAATTTATTACACTACACAAAATTTCATATAAATGACGAATTCTTTACTTTCTCATCCTAAATTAGTATATGAGTTAGGCTCTTGAACTCACATTTTATTCATTTTAGTTTTAAAATTACAAAACCAGTTATAATATGTTTACATTAGGTATCCAAAATCCGGGTTATTACAAACCCCTCACTTAAAGAAATTTCATCCTCGTAATTTACTAAAATGACTCATTGCTATTTTCAATTTCTAATGACCCGTCTTTAATTCATTCCCTTAGAAAAAAATTAATCTAAGTATCCAAATACAAAGGGTTTAAAATGCTTTTATAATCTTCACCAACTTACTTAATTTATAATAACAAAATTTCAAACTTAATTACTTAGACTACCAAAGCTTTAACTCTCATCCGGAATAATATACAAATACGATTTAAGTTATTATGACTTATCTTTCACATGGCATGTATTTAAAATACACACTCGTTGTTTTCCCTATTTTAACCAGTAATAGACGTTGCCTTGCCATTAACTTAGTATTTATTACCCAAACTATGGATGTTATCATTATTATAATATCAAACAAATAGCCTTGGCATTCTCTGTTTATTATTAGCAAGTTGATGAGTACAACAGTCTTTTACACTCAAATACTAGAGTGTATTTCAAAACCATTGCCTATGTTCAAGATAGTTACTCATTCAAAACAACTCTTTATACTCAGAAACACTTTCTTTTTATTATCTTAAGTTTTTCTCAAAACACAATTTTCACTTAACAACTTATTAATTTGTTTTGTATATTATTAAACCACTAAATTTATAATGATCCTCATCATTATTTTGATGCACATTCTATATAATTTCGGCATTGCCTTGCCATCACTCATATTTTCCTTATCTCATATAGTGGTTTAACACCATTCGCACACCAATATTTACATTTCTCTTTCCTAAAATTTATTTTATTACTTAAAATAATATGCTCGGTCATCTCGTATTAGTGTTTAATAATTTCTTATCTATATCACTGATCAAACATAACGACTAGAATTCTTAAAGTACCAAAAGGATAATTAACCACAATAGATAATCATAGATTTTTTTTGTTTGCAAATGGTTGTTTTTAATATGCCATTATCACATATATTCTTAATTTGTCTGTAAATAAATACAACCCAATGTTAGGTCTCACTAGTTATTCATTTGATTTGAATTCACTACTCATTTAACTCTTAAATAAAATTTAATCATTTATGTTCCATCCCTTTAATCCTACTTATAAATTCATTGGACTTAGCACAGCAGAAATATCTCACTTGTTTTCGATGCACACTCTAATTAATTTTCAAATTAGTATTATTTTATCCCAATATGAATTTCATTTTTATTATCTTGGATTTAATTCATTTCCACATACCATTTTATTTCATTTAATTCAACCACCAACTTTACTCAAAAGGAATAGTACAGAATGGAATCGTTCCTAGATTATTCCACAAAGTAATATTTACTTAAGACTCAAATGATCTAGGATATGGATTAAGGATAACAATGGAAGTGATAAAATAGACACAAGTGTTATCCTTCTGTGTTGTAACACATGTACCAGTCTGGTTTTGTTCTCTGTTTATTATACTTTGTTCTGAATCTTGCTCTGATACCATATTATGATGCCCCACCCCAAAACCTACCCTGACAAAGAGTACCACTGAGTGATATTGTCTATTAGAGCGGAGAATCGGGTTGGCTGGGAGCTGTAAAAAAATTACCGAATAAAATATTGTTGAAAATAAGTCTTTTTTTGGGGAACCAACCAATTTCTATAGTAGATCGTCCACTTTTCATTACAGCAAGTAATAAATACATATAAGATCCAAGAGTTTGGTTGGATGCCTAACTATTAAGTAGGAAAATATACTAGTTTACGGTACTAAGTTAGGCTTATTATCCTAAACTAACAAATAAATACATACATCACGAAATAGGGTAAACTCCCATACACCACATAGGGTGTTAAAATTACAAGATCATAAAATAAACCACAATAGCACAAGGATATCAAAAAATTGCCAGAAACTAGCTTAAACCTTGCCAACTTCCACTACGAAGCTAAAGCCAACTTCCAACGACACAACACCTAACAACGAACAAACAACCTGAAAGCAAATGTATAACTACTCAGAAGAACAAAGAAAACACATAGCCGACCCTGGGTCTAGGCTGTCTAGGCGACCGTCCAGGGCCCAATGAAGGGGTAGGGCCCAATTCACTAGAATGCATTAATAATTCGTAGATATTTCCAGCATTATACAAAGAATTGTTGGCCGAGTGGTAAGCACTTAAACTAGTGCGGGTGAAGACCAGGGTTGCAAACCTAGCTCTGTTTTGGTATATTTTTGTGCGATAGTTTTTAGTTTCTAAACATCTTACACTATTTAAATTTATGGAACACTTGTCTAATACCCGATTTACGTTTGGACCGGGCCTGAGCAAACGTGAACCAAAACCAAAACCCCCAACAACCAAGACCCAGACCAAACCCCAAAATCAACCTTCCGGGTCTAAATTAGAATAGGAAAAAACAAGAAACCAACCATCACATCAATTTCTTGATCCACAATAGATCCCCAAGCTCGAGAGAGAGGTGACGGCCTACCTTTCAATGAGAGTTAGAGCAAACAAGAAAAAAGAGGAACAAAAATAGATTATGGTAGTAGCCAATTTAGTGATGTCACAATAAAAGAAGCAAGAGGCCTGAAAGACGGGAAGTAATGAATAATAAGGAACTCAGATGGGCTAAAAACTAGAGGAGGAGAGGAGGCACAACTAGGGGTTTGTAAAGGGATATCTATAATAAAGTAAGAAGTTTAGCAACGGACATGACGGTGTAATTAAAATAGCGAATAGGAAGGCAGATCAGAAGCAGGAAGAATGAGATCAGAAATATTTAAAAAGCAGGTAGAGCAAGTAGAAAGAATGAGATCGGAAAGATGGGGGTAAGGAATAATTGATCAAAGGAAAAAGGGAGAAGAGTTAGAAGAAAAAGCGATAAGAAAAGTAAAGAACGAAAAAAAAGAGGCAGAAGATGAAAAAAATGAGGCAGTGGGAAAATCCTAGTTCCCATTGACGTAAGGAAAGATCATTCCATTTGACAACTTTGTTGAAATTTGTGATTGAAAATCACAATTATGGGCAACAAATTATTGATGCAGATTTTATGGAGAGATTTGTTGCTATATTTGTAGGATATTTAAGACAAAGATTATTTGGTGCTTATCCAAATAAATTTATGACATATATGTAGATAATTCGGGCGCCAAGTTTACTTGGAGGTCAAGAAAACTTGGGTATGAAGCAATTTGCCCTATAAAAGCCTAGGTAACATCTTCATTAGGTGTGGAAAATTTGTCATTGTTCTTCATTATCTGATTAACATAGAAATGTGTTTATTTTATGATCTTATATATTATCTTTTATATATAAATAAATATTACTTGGGTATTGTTTTGTTACTTTTACAAATATTCCAACCCAGCCCGCATGCAACCAGAAAAGTAGAGAAATGGAGATCAGATTGCTATATATTTACATTTTGAAGAATTGTAGATGAAGATCTCACATCTAGGTGCTGTTGGACAAGAAAATGATTGATAAAAAGGTCATGCACATCTCAAATCAAGGTAGGATTGTCAAAGAACCAATAGGAAAAGAAGAAAGGCCAAAATTTTAATAGATTTAACTAAGGCCCATTTGAGATTCTCATTGTAAACTAATTAGTGATGTAATGGCTAGGCCATTTATAATTAGGGTTAGGGTTTGGTTATCTCCTATAAATACCCTTGTAATATCATTGTAACCACCATCCTATTCTGAACCATATTTTCTCTTCTTCTTCATTAATAAAGTTTTTACATCTCTTTTATTTTTTCTGCATTTTTCTTTTTCTTAGCAATCGGTGTTGTCTTCACAATTAGTTTTGGAAGATCACCAATTGTATTTTACATTTTTTTTGTTAGTGATTAGTCGTTTGATTAGTTTCAACGACAATCCTAATTTACTTTTTGTTGTTCTTCTTATCCTGCAATTTTAATTTCTGCATTTTATTTCTGTTTTGCATTTTAATTTCCAAAGGATAATTGTGATTTGATCGTCGGTTCAATTAGATTTGTTCTAAATCGGATCGCAGTTTCAATTTTTATTGTTTTCAAAACCAACATCGAAAATCGTCTAACTCGCCCAAGAGATTAAATAAATAATTTGATTTTAATCTACTTCCCTGTGTTCGACCTGTATGCTGCACACCTATATGCTTGCAATATTTAATTTAAAATTCGCGCTTTTCTAATTTATAGGAAAGCTACGATCAAGTTTTTGGCACCGTTGCCGGGGAGGTAACGATTAAATTTTATTATTTATTTGATTTCTGATTCGTGTTAGTTTTGTTTTATTTTTATTTTTATTTTTATTTTTTGATTTTCTTTATAAAAAATAACGTTCTTAGTTTTGTTTTCTTTGATATATAGAAAAAAAAATCTCATTTTGTTGATTTGGTATTGATAGTTGATGCCGTAATCTTCTAAATAGAAAAAAAAACTTTCCACTTTTTCTTTTGATTTCCTTCCCTTTTCTTTTCCTTCTCTCAATTCTTTCCCTCTTTTCACCAATCTTCTAAAAAAAATTGCTATCCTTACTCAAATTTCTTTCCATCTTTCCAGTCTCCTTTTAATTTTCACATTTATTTCTTTCCTTCCCTTTTTCTTTTCTCTTTGTTTTCCTCTTCTATCTACAACTTCCCAAAAAAAAAGGTAACCTCCTGTCTATATATCATCATCCTCTTTCAACTTGGCCACTGCCATCAATCCACTGCAGACCGTCAATTCCCCTTTCCACCCATCAAAACATCTACTCCATCACCCTTTTTTTTAGAAAGAAAATTAAAAATCTCTTAATTAGTTGATTTGGTATTACAAGTTAATACTATAGTTTTCTAGATAAGAAAAAAAACTTGCATTTTTTTATTGATTGTTTTCCAATTACAACTTTCTCTCACTTCCTCTAATCTCTCTTTCCATTTTTTCATTTGTTTCTTTCCCTTTCTTCTTTTACAAATATTCCAAAAAAAAAAAATCTTGCCATTTTCTCTTTTACTTCTTTCCACTTTTCAATTCTTTTCCAAATTTTCTTTTATAATTACTTTCTTTTTTTTTCCAAACAAAAAAAAATATTTCTAAATTTTCTTTTCTTTCTTGCTTTGTTTTCAACCTCTTTCCCCTTTCTTTCATTTATTTGTTTCCCTCTTGCAAATTCATTCCTACTTTAGACAAATAAAAGAAAAAAACTTGCCAAATTTTCTTGACTTTATTTCCTTTTTTTTTCTTTCATTTATTTATTTACTTTTGTTTCAAAAATTCTGCTTTGATTTCTTTCTTCCATTCCTGCTGCCATAAAAACCTTCTCCATCTTCTCTACAAGACTACAACCTCACCTTCTTCAATTCTCAAACAATACAACCACCACTTCTTCACAAAACAATACCCAGTAATTCATACATTTTCGTCCACCTTTTTTCTTCCACAAACTCTCACCACAAAACTTTCTTCCACTTCCATCATCTAGCATCACAACAATCCAACCAAAGTTCATCACAAACCCCTTCTACAAACCACCTTCGCATAACCACCATCTGCGAAGACTTCCTCCGCTCCTCATCTACAACGTAATCAACACAGCCCTTATCATCCTCTCCCTTCACGTTCCTTTTCTGAAGAAAAAAAAGGGAAAGAAAGGAGTCGCGTCCGCATAAAGAAGAAAAAAAATCCAGCTTATCGTACACTGGGAATGGAGGCGTGCTGATATTTCGGAGAGGGGATCGATTGTTTCTAGTGTTTGTTATTTGTTCCTAAAAAATGAATAAAAGTGGGGCTTGAATTTTCGTTGTTTTGTATTTACTGTTGCAGGATTACTTTGTTGTTGGAGTTTTCTTATAAGAGGGAACGTATGCCTTTGGGTTGCTGAAAAAGGCTGTGTCTGTTTAAGGTTGTGTGGGTTAATTGTGTCACTTAGTTATTATTTCTTTTGGAGTCTAGCTCGTTGCGTGAGTCTAGTCTAGTCTTTATTTTTATTTTAGTTTTTCTTTTGTTGAGTCTAGTTGTTAGCTGTCCTGTTTTTCTTTATTTTATTTTTTTCCCATTTATTTTATTTTGAGTTTTTTTCTTCCTCTTTCCTAAATCAAGACGAACTTTGTAGTGAAGTGTTCAAGCAAAGTGAACAAGGATTTAGAGATCAAGCAGCGAAACAAAAGATTTGAATTACTAGCACTGCTCAACTGCTCTGGACGGACTGCCATACCCCACTCTGTAATATTTTCTAAACTCAACAGGTTCTGCAGATACTTGAAAAATATAGAAATTGCTTGAAAAAAATCTTTTGCTAGGGCAGCGGCTTGCTTGTACAAGTTTCTTTTTTTATTTCTGCAATTATTCTGTGACTGTTCTATGACTGAAATTTCTGAATCTGTTTGTGAGGAACGAAATTCCATATACTGTCATCATTTTCATCGTTTTTCAAGAAAAGAATCTGACTAGATATTTCAAAATATTTAACTATAAGAGTGTATTTTGCGAAATTGATCTTCTCAACGGTTTGATCGTGGATATATATTAGTTCAATTTATTGAACTTCTGGCAAAAGAGGTTGCATACTACCCGTAAAACATTGGTCGTATCCCTTAGTATTTATACTATACGTGAACGGCCATAAGAACCTCTTCCCCCTTCAAATCGAGATTATCAGTTAATAAAATATATTTGAGTACGTTATTTATTTTGTAATAACAGCTACTTGTGTCAAATTTAAGTTTGGATTTTCCATATTTGATAACGATGAATGAGAAAAGTCTTAGCCACCATAATTCTTCTAGGGATTTTGAGATTGATAAATTTGACATGATTCAGACCGTAGTTGATGACACATTTATTGACACTTCTGAAGCCTTGAAAATGTGTTTTAACCATTTCAACTCTGATTACGATGAGCTCGATTACTTTTCTGAATTAAATGAACTTCTTGACCCGAAACCAATGTCATCTGGATCTAACCAAGGAACGTTGACCAATGTTAGCACACCAGAACTTCCTAAGTTAGACATCAAACCCATGCCACAAGACCTTGAGTATGTTTACTTGGACTCTAAATAAAATTTTCCTGTTATCTTGACCTCTGATCTTACCGAGGACTAAGAAGAAAAACCTTTGAAAAATTTACGGGATAATCTGCATCTGAATTGTACAAATCATTGGCAAGACACAATTTTCATAGGAAAGATTTTTATTTCAGAAAATATCAGCATATCTCTTGTACCTCAAAAATCATATACGAAATCATCATACATCATTTTCGATAGAGGCAAGTGTGGGCAGAAAAGAAAATTTCATTTTTCACAAAACATGAACCATCATTATAGATTTCATTCTTCATATGATTGGCATTCGCATATAATTGTTAAACATCATTTTATTTTACAAATCATATTGCATTTAATCCATTTTTGGGTACGATCTTTCAAATTTAGGAAACGTTCACAGTGTGGACACTGTTTAGTTCTAGTGTGGGGGGAGTCTGCATTACATCCTTTTTTCTTTCTTTTCATGTAGGATCATCATGCATTTTAGATAGTAGTAACATACCATTTTTTTTTTTTGAAATACGACTCATTTTAGATTTGATACAACAAAATAAGTTAAGGATTATTAATCAGTTGATAGTATTTTTTTCTCTCAGCTTAGATCGAATAAGAAATATAATGAAAAGTTTAATTTTGAGGGATAATAGTGTAACCGGTACATAGGGAGATTCTTAGGTGATGGCCATGAAATCTATTCTATATTGTAGACTTTGTTTAAATAAGTGGAGAACTTAAAATACTTATATTGGCTCTTCGAATCTTTAAAACTAAGTTGTGTTAAGTTGAATTCGCGTAACTCTCTTTTGTTCTTATATTTTCAATAATAATAATAGTAATCCAAGGGTATCCAACATTGCTTATATATCTAGCGTTGGTGTGCAAACCCGCTAAGCTCTATCCGACAAGTTTTTGACAAAGTCAGCGTTGGAATATCTTGGTCTCATTTTATGAGATTGGACACCTAAGGATTACCGACATGTTGTTGACAAAGTCAGCGTCGATCTGCACAATCCGCCAAGCTCTGTCCTAACTCTCCGTCGGTCCGCAAGGCAGTGTATGGGTGGTATACCTTGGTCTTTTAAGTTAGGTGTATGTAATTAATCATAAATTTCAACTTTTATAGAGATAGAGAATAAGAGATGATGCCCAAACATTTCTTGACCTTATTGATTTGACTAGCCATACACAAGGAAATTAGAATACCATTTTACAAACTGTGCCAAGCAAACTAAGAATTTATTTCATGGCTGCACTATGTTATCGACCGAACCAACTGGCCAAACTGGAATTTAACATTTGAAAACTTGATTTATGTTGAAAATTTGTGACAAGTTAAGGTATTTAAAATAAAATCAACTGATTAGAAATTGTTAATTTAATTTGTTGTACCACTTCAGAAACGAGCCTTGTTTTCATTTTTTTTAATTTTGCATATGTCCATTGCATTCATGTAGTTTCATTAGAATCATAGCATACTGCATTTGGATTTTGTGGATAGTATCCGCTGAAAACCCTCAAGGGACACCACTCGTCCTACTAGGGACACTTAGAGGTTTAACGGCTTGTTGCATATGCTCAATGCAATCGTGTTTCCTACGAAAGTGTGACCTATCTAGTTTAGTTTTTCATTCTTTGTTTTACTCGAGGACGAGTAAAAGAGATGTGTAGGGGTATTTGATTAACATAGAAATGTGTTTATTTTATGCTCTTATATCTTATCTTTTGTATATAAATAAATATTACTTTGGTATTGTTTTGTTACTTTTACAGGTATTCCAACCCAACCCGCATGCAACCAGAAAAGTAGAGAAATGGAGATCAGATTGCTATATATTTATATTTTGAAGAATTGTAGATGAAGATCTCACATCTAGTTGCTGTTAGACAAGAAAATGATTGATAAAAAGGCCATGCACATCTCAAATCAAGGGAGGATTGTCAAAGAACCAAGAGGAAAAGACGAAAGGCCAAAAATTTAATAGATTTAACTAAGACCCATTTGAGATTCTCATTGTAAACTAATTAGTGATGTAATGGCTAGGCCCATTTATAATTAGGGTTAGGGTTTGGTTATCTCCTATAAATACCCTTGTAATATCATTGTAGCCACCATCATATTCTGAACCATATTTTCTCTTCTTCTTCATTAATAAAGTTTTTAGTTCTCTTTTATTTTTTCTGTATTTTTCTTTTTCTTAGCAATCGGTGTTGTCTTCACAATTAGTTTTGGAAGAACATCAATTGTATTTTACATTTTTTTGTTAGTGATTAGTCGTTTGATTAGTTTTAACGACAATCCTAATTTACTTTTTGTTGTTCTTCTTTTCCTGCAATTTTAATTTCTGCATTTTATTTCTGTTTTGCATTTTAATTTCCAATTGATAATTATGATTTGGTCGTCGGTTCAATTAGATTTGTTCTGAGTCGGATCGCAGTTTCAATTTTTATTGTTTTCAGAACCAACCTCGAAAATCATCTAACTCGCCCAAGAGATTAAATAAATAATTTGATTTTAATCTACCTCCCTGTGTTCGACCTGTATGCTACACACCTGTACGCTTGCAGTATTTAATTTAAAATTCGCGCTTTTCTAATTCATAGGAAAGCGACGATCATTATCTTTCTCCTCAAATTGTTTGGCCATTAGATATTCTCTAACATTTCTCAATAAGAGTATTGGTTCAAGTTGTGATTGTTTGTAACGATAGTTGAGATTGGTTGTAAATAATTTTTTATTTGGTGAATCAATAAAGAGGGCGGTTGGGTGGAATACTGTGTGTTCATATTTCCGATATTATTTGTGTTGTTTTTTTGTTTTTCAACCACATTTATCTCCAAGTGATTAGGTGAAAAAGATCCTATTTTTCTTGATGTTTTGTTAAACTTCCACTGCGCACAAAACCAGAACAGTTGGTATTGAAGCTCAGATCATGCATGGCTTGGAGTATTTGTTGGATTAAAGGTTGTAGATGTCGAAGATGATCACGTTTTCGAAGATGACTATTTTGAATGGGAAGAATTGGGGTATATGCAAGATGAAGATGGAGGACATTCTGTATCTCAATGATTTTCATGATCCCATTGAGGGTGATGGGGAGAAGCCCTCGAATATGGATGAGGGAAAGTGGAAGGAAATGGACGAAAAGGCAATTGCGTTCATTCACCAATATTTGGTTGATTTGGTGTTCCACCATATGGCTAGTTGTGAATCTGTGAAGGCATTGTGGGACAAATTAGTATCTTTATGAGTCAAGGAGTGCTACAAGTAAGTCTTTTCTAGTTCGAAAGTTGGTGCAACTTCGATTGGACGAGGAGTAGTCTGTTGTAGAGCATTTGAATGAATTTCAAGATGCGATCAATCAATTGAAAATTTTGAAGATCAATTTTGATGATGAGTTGTAGGCTTTTTTTGTTGATGAGTTCTCTTTCGAAAAGCTGGGAGACTTTGGTTGTTTCATTGAGTAATTCCAATGTTAATGGAACTAACTCCTTGGAAATAGTTCGAAGCAATCTTTTGAATGAGGAGCTAAGGAGAAAAGGGTCGGAATTGAAATCAGTTCAAAGTAAGGCGATGGTAGCAAGGGGCTCGAAGGATACAGTTTGGAAGAAAAAGGAGCCAAGGGTAAAGGTGCAGTCACTTGTTTCCATTGAAGAAGGAAGGTCACAAGTGTAATGATTTTTATTCATATATACGAGATATGGGGAAGAAGAAGAAGAAGGCGCAAGGTGATAATAATAGTGGTGAGGCACAGGCAGGCTTTGCTGAAGGTACCGAAAGCGATTCTTCGTGTGATGTCCTATTTAGTGATGTGGAGTCTTGGAAGATGGATTCAAGAGCCAGTTTTCACATATGTCGAGGTGTGAAAAGGTTTTATTCGTATGAGAAGAGTGTTGGCATGATAAAGATGGCCAATGGAGTAGAGCTACCAATTTGTGGAGTTGGAGCTATTAGGTTTTAGATGCATGATGGAGTGGTGAGAGAAGTGGCCGGTGTGAGGCACATACCCACTTGTTCGCATAACCTTATATCTCTCGGTCAGTTAGATCTTTGCAGTTGCACTTATGAGGCTCGAGGTGGAGTTTTGAGAGTGAAGAAGTGTGGTCGTGTGATGATGCGAGGAGTTTTGGAGGAAGGAAACCTATATAGTTTGGTCAGTTCAGTGGTTAATAATGGAAGGCGGGTGACAGTTGAAGAATCTAGTCCACAGCAAGATGGAGAGGTTAATACGATCACTGCTGATGGTTCTAAGGTGGAGGATCATGGTATCGACAAGGGTCTAGATGTTGATGATGCTCGAGGGATCCCGTAGATGAAGAGATCATGTCAAGCAAAAGACAGATGTCGAGTTGTGAAATCCACAAAGATGAGATAAAGGTCTTTGTGGTATTACAAACGGTTTTGAGATTGCTATTGGCGTGGTGCACGGATGAGTCAGCTGCACCACAATTGGGTGTTGCTGGAGGTTTTAATGATGTTAATGGAGAAAAGAAGGTTGATAGTGAAAGCTAAGTTAGCTAATTCTGAGTGGAGGAGATGGTGTGATTTGGTATTAAGGTGAAGTATCGAAATTTGTGATATGCAAATCACAATTATGGGCAACAAATTATTCATGCAAATTTTATGGACAGATTTGTTGCTATATTTATGGGATATTTAAGGCAAAGATTAGTTGGTGCTTATCCAAATAAATTTATGACATATATGAAGATAACTTGGGTGCCAAGTTTACTTAGAGGTCAACAAAACTTGGGTATGAAGCAATTCACTCTATAAAAGGCCTAGGTAACATCTTCGCTAGGTGTGGAAAATTTGTCATTGTTCTTCATTATCTTTCTCTTCAATTTTTTTTGCCATTAGATATTCTCTACCATTTATCAGTAAGGTTATTGGTTCAAGTTGTGATTGTTTGCTACGATAGTTGAGATCGGTTGTAAACAATTTTTTATTTGGTGAATCAGTAAAGAGGGTAGTTGGATGGAATATCATGTGTTCATATTTCTGATATTATTTGTGTTGTTTTTTGTTTTTCAATCACATTTATCTCCAAGTGATTGGGTGAAAAAGATCCTATTATTTTTGATGTTTTGTCAAACTTATTCTGTGCACAAAACCATAATAAACTTATGGAAAATAAGTCTTGCAATCTTAAAATCACATTGTTGTTTTGAACATCACAAAAAAGGCTTCAAATCCATTTTTTTCATACCTAAATAATTTTGATTTTTAATAAGAAGTTTCAATAAATATATAACATTTGCCAAAAAAGAAAATAAACAAATACAAAAAATTAATCGAAGTATGCTATGATTTTTTTCACTATCCAAAAATGTAAATTTTAGATATACATAAACAGCTAAAATGCAACTATTTCACAAAAACATTCTAACTAAAAAAGTTATTATTATTTAGCATTATAAAGTACATAAGTATTGTTCATGACAATAAATTTGATTGTAATGTTCTTTAACATTAATATCATTCTTCACTAAAATAAATTTTTACTAATGACAAAGAATTCACTTCACATACAAATTTTGAAAAGTATAATTGTTATACCTATATTAATTGTAACGACCCGCATTTTCAGCAACAGAATAATTAATTTATTTACTTATATGAATAGTGATTTAGAGAATTAAGGGGTCGTTGAATTGAATTTTAGTGAATATTTAATTAAATTAAATAAGGGAATAATATATTTATTTCTGAAATAGTCAGAAATAGTGAAATTCACAATATGGTGTGAATGGGCAATATAAAATATATATAATTCAGTTTATATTGAATTACATTGACGAATATATTTATAAACGCCATTTGAACGTATAATTTATATTATAATTATAATATAGCTCGAAATGGCGCTGCAGTTCGCTATTTGGCGATTCGAACTTCAACTGGATATACGGGAGCCGTTTTAAGCCGGATTTTTGTGAAACAAGGAACGCTCGGAGCTGGTGGAGTATATCTTCCTAGTGGAAGAGAGAAATCAGGATTTCGTCGTGTAGATTTTGTTTTATGTCCAAATCAAATTTTAAAATAGTCGCTATGGAATTCCTTTATATTTTGCAACGCTTTATTTACGTTATAAATGGATTTTCTATATAATTTGAATATCGAATTAATACTGGAATTTGAATATCGAATTAATACTGGAATTTGAATATCGAGTTATAAACTCTAATATAATTATTTTAAAGCTGTGGTATATCGTATGTGAATATATACGATAATATTTATTTTAAATATTAAATTTAATTGTTCTTAAATATATTTATATATTTAAAAGGGCTATTTAGGACTTTAAAAATAGTCACTTTTGCAGACGAAGTCGGATTTCAACGAAACTAATTTTGTTGGATCCGCAGCGTCGAATTATTGTTAGATTCCAAGTTTGGTGATTTTTAGAAGCAGTGTGTGGCCGTACGGATTTTTAGAGTGAAAAATAGACAGTATTTCGACGGTTAAAAATACGCTGTGTGGGCATACGAAGTCGGAATTCGACGAAACCAGTTTCGTTGGGTCCACAATGTCAAACTGTAGCCGCGTATCCATTTCCGTGATTTTTGAGTATTGTGTATAATCACAGGAATTTTTAAGCAGCGTATACAAATAGCGATACGATAAAATAAATATAAAAATCGAATAAAAAAATATTTTTACTACTCTATAAATACCACTACACTGTCCTAACCCTAACCCATTTTCATTCTCAGGCAAAAACATGCGCCGCCACCACTGAAGAAACTCAAACAGTGAAAACCAAGTTCAAAAATTCAAATAAAATCATATAAATCTCTAAAAATCTCAATTCAACCATCATCGAAATCCTGGAAGGGTTCTCCTCAACCTAGTACCAATCTTGTGTGGCTCGACGTCGGTTTTTGGTTTTTGCGAGATCCCAGCGTGGCCTTTTTCCAGCTAGGGTTCAACGTTTTGTGGCTTTCGAGTTCGGTTTTGAGGTTAAGGGGTGAAATCGAGTTTGTATGCAGTTTTCTGATGGATTCCATGAGATTTTATGTCGTTCGATATACTATTGCTTCGTGATTTTCGTTGTTCGACGCGGTGGGAGTTGGGAGATCGAGTTCGGTATGAAGGGCGTGGGAAGAAGGAGAATAGGAACAGGAGAATTACGGTGGTTTTCTTTTTGATTTTCATGAAGGATTGAGGTAAAAGGGGAGTTCGATGTTTGAACAATGAAATAGGAATGTGGGAAGCAGGATTCCGTGAACATGAGGAAGAAGGAGGAGTACGTTGCGGGCCTGGGTATTCAAGGAATTGATGCGCCGATAAATATAAAATGCAAGGCCCAGTCTATCATAGAAAGAAGTAGAAAAGAAGAAGAAAAAAAAGAAAAAAAATAGCCCAAAGGTTGGAGATGAATTGGAAGGAAGATGGCTGCTATTTCTGAAATGAAAGAAAACTTACCAGGCGTCATTAAGGGTAAAATACCATTAAGGTTAAAATGGGGACTAAATAATTATTTAACGATGTTTAAAATTGATTTTTAACTTAAGAATATTATATCTCGCTCATTCGTAAACAGAATTGGACGCGGCCAAATTCGATGGATTCGTAATGATGAAATCTACATCGTGAAACTATTCGGGCTGAGAATAGAGTAACCAGAATTTCAGGATCGAATCAAAAGCCTGTTTGATTTTAAAACGAAACAATGGTTACGTCAACTGCGAGCCAAGGTGAGTAAATCTCACTAACTCTGAACGCTTTATATTTTTATAAAGTAATTTTAGAATTGATAAATATTGATTGAATTGCTGTGTGTTGACTGTTTGGTTGAACTGCTAGTCAGTTGATTGAAAACATCGATAACGATATATATAAATCGTATCGAAATATTGATTCTGTTATCAGAATATTTTTATACTCATGTTATTTATGTTGACTGACATCTGTGGATGCAGGGAAACAGGTCGGAGGGACCCAAATGGGTTCCTCAACATTTATTTACCGCTTTTCATATATTTTGATGTATGATGTGTTATATCATCCGTTATTGATTCTGTGTGTTTGGATGATGACCGATCAGTTGATTTGATATTTTTACACCATAAGTGATACGAGAAAGGGAAAAGGGAAATTTTCAAAGTATATTTTGAAAATAGATTATTTATATAAAATCAGCAGATTTTATATATGAAAGGAAAAAGGGTTTTATAAAAGAAATCATTGTATAAAATCAAAGCAATAAAGGAAAAATATTTGTAACGCAAATAGAGAAGGGAAATTGTTTGTAAAACATTTACAAATAAAATAAAAGGAAATATTTATCTAGAGAAATAAACTGAGTTATAAAAAGGAATTATTTATTCAGAAAATAAATAGAATATTGAAGTACTAGAAAATGGACAAAAGTGTAATAAAGGAGAATTTAACACTAGGAAGAATTTAGGCCCGTGCTTCGCACACGGGTAAACAGAATATGAATTCGAAGTGAGAATTTAAGAGAGATCTGTTTTAACAGATAAAGTGAGAAGGTTAATTTATAAATAAAGTTTTATAAATTTATTTATTTATTTATCTTTGGGTAAATAGAGTATATAAGTCAAGACTTATATAGAGAAGTAAAAATCGATTTCCACATCGAAATTTGAAACTGGATATGTATCAAAGAGAATTTATCGAATAAGAGTTATTCGAAGTAAAGCTATCGAATATCAGTTTATTCGAAAGGGAGTTTATCGAATATTTGTTATTCGAAATGGGTTGATCCAAGAGAGTTAATCCAATAGAGTTAATCCAATAGAACAAATTGATTAAGATCAACCGTTAGAGTTAAACTATTAGAGTTGAACTGTTAGAGTTAAACCGTTAGGGTTAAACCGTAGAGTTAAACCATTTGGAGTAAACATTTAGAGTTAGTTAGTTAGAATTAACCAATTAGAGTTAATCAGTTAGAGTTAATCGATTAGAGTCTAATCGAACTAGAGTTATCCAAATACAGTAATCGAATGAGGGATGATGGAATATTAGTTATTCAATTAGATTTGCTCGAATTTAGTTATTCGAGATAGAGTTAAACCGAAGTAGTCATTAAAGATAAGTTATCAGTAAGCACGACTGCTAGCGAAATTCGCAGGGCTGTAGATAGCCTAAGGCGGACAGATGTTTCCTGAGGGAATCAGGCGTAACCATTGTGATCGCTGCGATCTAGAGTCGAGCAAAATGTGTTAAATCAAATATTAGTTAATTAATAGAAGTAATTGAGTCCAGTCCGTCATGTTGAGTTAAATAAGTCGAGTTGATTAAGTTAGGTTAGTCAAGTCGAGCTGATCAAGTAAGTTGGTCAGGTTGAGTTAAATCAAGAGGAGTTAATTAAAACCGAGTTATCCGAATAAGAGTTAATCCAGTAAGAGTTAATGAAATAAGGATTATAGATTAGAATTAACTGAATAGGAGTTAATAAATTATATATTCGTTAATTATTCAAGTTAGAAAATAAATGTCATATTAAAGTTATTATATTTCAGATGCAGGGAATTATAACACCATTGTTATAATCAAGTGATTTCTGAAAAGGAAGTGGATTCATAAATCGAATCCGAGAGCAACGTAAGGAAGCGTGTTAAAAGATTGGAAAGATGAACCTTGTCTATTTCGAAGTTAGAAATGTTGTTCAGTTAAGGTCTGAGAGGTAACTATACCCCAACTTGATTGACTTCGTTTTTAACTAAGAAATGGTTAAGATTCGATGGTGAAAAGTGGTTAAGTGGAAACCAAATGAAGGAGATTTGGCATAGTGATGTTTATTCAAACATCTGTTTAATCAAATGAAGAAGGTTTGGAAATGTTTTCCAAATGAGAAGCAGAATTGTTTTCTGAATATAGAAACAAGAGATGGAAATGTTTCCAATGATAATGATATATATTTCCTAAATATAGTGAATAAGAAACACTAAACAACGGGAATAGGGAAATGAACGAATGGATGAAATGATGATTGGTCGATAAAATTTCCTTCGGGACATAATATCGTTGTTTGCACACCGACATGTTTTCGTTTGATAGTTAACTCACCGACTATCAAAGTTTTGACCATTTTACGTTGTTAATATGGAGAGACCGGTTGGATTATTATCCAGAGAACCACTCCGTATTGGCATAAGCGTTGCGAATCAAGTATGCTGAATATATTGAAGACGGAGTTATGCAAGGGCTATCCTATTTACAGAATAGTGCCTTCGGTTTGTCCAGTCCCAGGACAAACGTGTATGGACGAGTGTCTGACGGAGTATATCCAATAGATCGCATAAGTTGATCTCTTCAAACGTACTTACGTTTGGTTGCGGAGGAATTCGTTTCTCTTAGCTGTATACCCGTGGTATTTTTGGTGAAATCAATTTGTGATTTGGCGGGTATGACGATGTGGCATTCAAAGTAATGGAGGTGGGATCTGTCAAAAGATACGTTATGACCTCAAGCCTCATCCACCGGGAAATGACAAAAATCGGGCAGGCAGCATGGCTATGTGGGTCGCACCCATTAGGATGTATGATCACCTATCTAGAGAAATTCCTTTTGTTCTTAAATCTATCGATGCTGTCCCTTATCGGGAGACGGTTGCTGATCCCAACCGTTGGTGATATACATTCGATACACTCAAGCGAAATGAGTGGTCGGTCATGTGTGGGCCGGGTTGCAAGATGTTCTTGTTGAACCCAGTGTATTTGCCTCTAGAGATACACGTTCGGAAGGTGGTCCCATACCTTGTCAAGTCGGAATCCAATCTCCAATAAGTGCCTACGAGTTTGATTGTATATTATATATGTAGAGCGTGAGATGCAAGCGTTCTACTATATTTTAATTACTTGTGATTAGACATTATTATAATATCAGATAATATATGATTTCCAAAATGTTTTGGGTTATCGTAAGGTAAAAGCCATCCGTATTTATGAGTGGATTGGTCTTACGATTATCTTTTCTTTTGAAAAGGATTTTGAAAAGTTAAACCAAATGATTTGAGTTTACTCACACCAGTCCCATGACTGACCCAGAGTTTATTTTGTTTTGTTTTCCCTAAACTCTTGGGTGCCCAAATTTGTACGGGCAGTCAAGTAGTCAGGATTTACAGGTATGCTTGAAGAGCTTGGAGCAGGAGGCTTCAAGATTTTTCTAGCTATTGATTATTCCGCTGTGATGAAAGTGTTGTACTCTGATAATGGTATGATATACATATACTACTTTGATTTCAAGATATGTTGTCTATTATATTTTATTCGTTCCGCTGTGAGATTCGTGTTACTCTGATGTTGTTGTGTTCTTCTTCTTCTTCTGTTCTAATTTTCTATCTTATCTATCCTCACCCTCTAATTTCTTTCTTGGACTATCCGGAAATTTCGACTTTTGATTGTTCGATAGGTGTTATATATCGGATAACCAAGGTCGTCTTTTCCCGGGTCGTTACAGTGGTATCAGAGCTGAAGGTTAAGTATTACCTTGGCTCTGTGGCGTGATTCAGTAGAGATGGGGTTAGTGATACCCTAGACTGAGTTTGAGTGTATGTATACGAGTGAACGTATTTGTTATTTGATATAAAATGATTTTATATTGTGGAGATTTATTGGTTGAGTTGTTTACGAATTCTGGTCGATCAGTTTGATCCACTGTATCGATAGGGGTTTCTAAACACTTGAATACGATGGGTCGACACGATATGTTTTGAAAAAAGGGTAAATGAAATAATTTTACCCAAATTATATTTTGATATAAGCAAAGTATAGATCTTTGAAATTATTATAGTATATTGAATGTGTTGGTTGTGATTATAATCGAATAAGATTATAAAATGTGAAATGGTTATGTAAATAACAAATCAAAATTCATATAAGTGAAATATATGAAATCAGATGAATTAAATCTGAATTTAAGTTCAGAATTGGAATTAAAATTGCTAAAATTTGAATAAGCGTTGTAAATGGAATTAAATTGAATGTATGTGAATTTTAAAATCCTGGGAGATTTTAAATTTGTTATAAGTATTGGAAGGGATATTTTGAAATAATTTCAAAATGAAAGCGTTTAGAAATGATTTTGAAAGTGACATAGTATTGAACTCACTTCAATAGCTGGAAAATAGATTCCGACGATGATCCGGACATCGTCGGTGTTCATTTTCGAGTTTGTAAGTGACGGATTGCTACCAAAGGTTTTGTTTTTGAACTGTTTTGAGAAAAAAAATTATTTTGGATTTTCCAAATGAATGATTTGATTTTGGAAAAGGCTAAGCTGTTTAAGAACTCCCAGAAACAGATTATTTTTGGAATAAACACAAATTAAATAGAAATTTGTGAAAGCAAATTTGAAATTGGATTGAACCCAGTTCAGTGGAAATTGAATTGAATTGAAATAGAATGCTATCAAGTAGAATTGGACTGGATTAGAAATAATCTGGAATAGAAATGAATTGTTGAGTAATAATTTCGAATTGAAATTGGGATTGCAGTTTGATTGGAATTTGGCTTGGTTATAAGCAAACGGCTGTGTTGGAGATAAAAATGGATTGGGGATTGATTGGGGATACATTGGTATATGCTAAACTGATAGCAGAGTTGAATGCCTGACAAAAAGGTACACGTTTATATTCATATGAGTTTGGAGATTTATGAGCCGAATTGGCAAGCCGCTTGGCTTTTTGATTTTCTTTTGGATTGGAGAGGCCTGTGTGGCAGTTTGGGGATTTTCCCGATGCTTCCGGTACAAAGGAGGTGCTGGCGAAATTTTTCAGAAATTTTGAGTGTTAGAAAATTTTCAGAATTTTTGAAAATTTTCGTTTATAGAAATGAAGTAATAATTTAATTGAAATAAATAAATTCAGTTGAAACGGAAGTTAAAGAATTAAAACAAATAATTCGAAACTAGTTAATAGGGTTGTTCTCTACCTTAGCAATTTCGAGGACGAAATTATTGTAAGGGGGAAAGAATGTAACGACCCGCATTTTCAGCAACAGAATAATTAATTTATTTACTTATATGAATAGTGATTTAGAGAATTAAGGGGACGTTGAATTGAATTTTAGTGAATATTTAATTAAATTAAATAAGGGAATAATATATTTATTTCTGAAATAGTCAGAAATAGTGAAATTCACAATATGGTGTGAATGGGCAATATAAAATATATATAATTCAGTTTATATTGAATTATATTGACGAATATATTTATAAACGCCATTTGAACGTATAATTTATATTATAATTATAATATAGCTCGAAATAGCGCTGCAGTTCGCTATTTGGCGATTCGAACTTCAACTGGATATACAGGAGCCGTTTTAAGCCGGATTTTTGTGAAACAAGGAACGCTCGGAGCTGGTGGAGTATATCTTCCTAGTGGAAGAGAGAAATCAGGATTTCGTCGTGTAGATTTTGTTTTATGTCCAAATCAAATTTTAAAATAGTCGCTATGGAATTCCTTTATATTTTGCAACGCTTTATTTACGTTATAAATGGATTTTCTATATAATTTGAATATCGAATTAATACTGGAATTTGAATATCGAATTAATACTGGAATTTGAATATCGAGTTATAAACTCTAATATAATTATTTTAAAGCTGTGGTATATCGTATGTGAATATATACGATAAATTTTATTTTAAATATTAAATTTAATTGTTCTTAAATATATTTATATATTTAAAAGGGCTATTTAGGACATTAAAAATAGTCACTTTTGCAGACGAAGTCGGATTTCAACGAAACTAATTTTGTTGGATCCGCAGCGTCGAATTATTGTTAGATTCCAAGTTTGGTGATTTTTAGAAGCAGTGTGTGGCCGTATGGATTTTTAGAGTGAAAAATAGACAGTATTTCGACGGTTAAAAATACGCTGTGTGGGCATACGAAGTCGGAATTCGACGAAACCAGTTTCGTTGGGTCCACAATGTCAAACTGTAGCCGCGTATCCATTTCCGTGATTTTTGAATATTGTGTATAATCACAGGAATTTTTAAACAGCGTATACAAATAGCGATACGATAAAATAAATATAAAAATCGAATAAAAAAATATTTTTACTACTCTATAAATACCACTACACTGTCCTAACCCTAACCCATTTTCATTCTCAGGCAAAAACATGCGCCGCCACCACTGAAGAAACTCAAACAGTGAAAACCAAGTTCAAAAATTCAAATAAAATCATATAAATCTCTAAAAATCTCAATTCAACCATCATCGAAATCCTGGAAGGGTTCTCCTCAACCTAGTACCAATCTTGTGTGGCTCGACGTCGGTTTTTGGTTTTTGCGAGATCCCAGCGTGGCCTTTTTCCAGCTAGGGTTCAACGTTTTGTGGCTTTCGAGTTCGGTTTTGAGGTTAAGGGGTGAAATCGAGTTTGTATGCAGTTTTCTGATGGATTCCATGAGATTTTATGTCGTTCGATATACTATTGCTTCGTGATTTTCGTTGTTCGACGCGGTGGGAGTTGGGAGATCGAGTTCGGTATGAAGGGCGTGGGAAGAAGGAGAATAGGAACAGGAGAATTACGGTGGTTTTCTTTTTGATTTTCATGAAGGATTGAGGTAAAAGGGGAGTTCGATGTTTGAACAATGAAATAGGAATGTGGGAAGCAGGATTCCGTGAACATGAGGAAGAAGGAGGAGTACGTTGCGGGCCTGGGTATTCAAGGAATTGATGCGCCGATAAATATAAAATGCAAGGCCCAGTCTATCATAGAAAGAAGTAGAAAAGAAGAAGAAAAAAAAAAGAAAAAAAATAGCCCAAAGGTTGGAGATGAATTGGAAGGAAGATGGCTGCTATTTCTGAAATGAAAGAAAACTTACCAGGCGTCATTAAGGGTAAAATACCATTAAGGTTAAAATGGGGACTAAATAATTATTTAACGATGTTTAAAATTGATTTTTAACTTAAGAATATTATATCTCGCTCATTCGTAAACAGAATTGGACGCGGCCAAATTCGGTGGATTCGTAATGATGAAATCTACATCGTGAAACTATTCGGGCTGAGAATAGAGTAACCAGAATTTCAGGATCGAATCAAAAGCCTGTTTGATTTTAAAACGAAACAATGGTTACGTCAACTGCGAGCCAAGGTGAGTAAATCTCACTAACTCTGAACGCTTTATATTTTTATAAAGTATTTTTAGAATTGATAAATATTGATTGAATTGCTGTGTGTTGACTGTTTGGTTGAACTGCTAGTCAGTTGATTGAAAACATCGATAACGATATATATAAATCGTATCGAAATATTGATTCTGTTATCAGAATATTTTTATACTCATGTTATTTATGTTGACTGACATCTGTGGATGCAGGGAAACAGGTCGGAGGGACCCAAATGGGTTCCTCAACATTTATTTACCGCTTTTCATATATTTTGATGTATGATGTGTTATATCATCCGTTATTGATTCTGTGTGTTTGGATGATGACCGATCAGTTGATTTGATATTTTTACACCATAAGTGATACGAGAAAGGGAAAAGGGAAATTTTCAAAGTATATTTTGAAAATAGATTATTTATATAAAATCAGCAGATTTTATATATGAAAGGAAAAAGGGTTTTATAAAAGAAATCATTGTATAAAATCAAAGCAATAAAGGAAAAATATTTGTAACGCAAATAGAGAAGGGAAATTGTTTGTAAAACATTTACAAATAAAATAAAAGGAAATATTTATCTAGAGAAATAAACTGAGTTATAAAAAGGAATTATTTATTCAGAAAATAAATAGAATATTGAAGTACTAGAAAATGGATAAAAGTGTAATAAAGGAGAATTTAACACTAGGAAGAATTTAGGCCCGTGCTTCGCACACGGGTAAACAGAATATGAATTCGAAGTGAGAATTTAAGAGAGATCTGTTTTAACAGATAAAGTGAGAAGGTTAATTTATAAATAAAGTTTTATAAATTAATTTATTTATTTATCTTTAGGTAAATAGAGTATATAAGTCAAGACTTATATAGAGAAGTAAAAATCGATTTCCACATCGATATTTGAAACTGGATATGTATGAAAGAGAATTTATCGAATAAGAGTTATTCGAAGTAAAGCTATCGAATATCAGTTTATTCGAAAGGGAGTTTATTGAATATTTGTTATTCGAAATGGGTTGATCCAAGAGAGTTAATCCAATAGAGTTAATCCAATAGAACAAATTGATTAAGATCAACCGTTAGAGTTAAACTATTAGAGTTGAACTGTTAGAGTTAAACCGTTAGGGTTAAACCGTAGAGTTAAACCGTTTGGAGTAAACATTTAGAGTTAGTTAGTTAGAATTAACCAATTAGAGTTAATCAGTTAGAGTTAATCGATTAGAGTCTAATCGAACTAGAGTTATCCAAATACAGTAATCGAATGAGGGATGATGGAATATTAGTTATTCAATTAGATTTGCTCGAATTTAGTTATTCGAGATAGAGTTAAACCGAAGTAGTCATTAAAGATAAGTTATCAGTAAGCACGACTGCTAGCGAAATTCGCAGGGCTGTAGATAGCCTAAGGCGGACAGATGTTTCCTGAGGGAATCAGGCGTAACCATTGTGATCGCTGCGATCTAGAGTCGAGCGAAATGTGTTAAATCAAATATTAGTTAATTAATAGAAGTAATTGAGTCCAGTCCGTCATGTTGAGTTAAATAAGTCAAGTTGATTAAGTTAGGTTAGTCAAGTCGAGCTGATCAAGTAAGTTGGTCAGGTTGAGTTAAATCAAGAGGAGTTAATTAAAACCGAGTTATCCGAATAAGAGTTAATCCAGTAAGAGTTAATGAAATAAGGATTATAGATTAGAATTAACTGAATAGGAGTTAATAAATTATATATTCGTTAATTATTCAAGTTAGAAAATAAAAGTCATATTAAAGTTATTATATTTCGGATGCAGGGAATTATAACACCATTGTTATAATCAAGTGATTTCTGAAAAGGAAGTGGATTCATAAATCGAATCCGAGAGCAACGTAAGGAAGCATGTTAAAAGATTGGAAAGATGAACCTTGTCTATTTCGAAGTTAGAAATGTTGTTCAGTTAAGGTCTGAGAGGTAACTATACCCCAACTTGATTGACTTCGTTTTTAACTAAGAAATGGTTAAGATTCGATGGTGAAAAGTGGTTAAGTGGAAACCAAATGAAGGAGATTTGGCATAGTGATGTTTATTCAAACATCTGTTTAATCAAATGAAGAAGGTTTGGAAATGTTTTCCAAATGAGAAGCAGAATTGTTTTCTGAATATAAAACAAGAGATGGAAATGTTTCCAATGATAATGATATATATTTCCTAAATATAGTGAATAAGAAACACTAAACAACGGGAATAGGGAAATGAACGAATGGATGAAATGATGATTGGTCGATAAAATTTCCTTCGGGAAATAATATCGTTGTTTGCACACCGACATGTTTTCGTTTGATAGTTAACTCACCGACTATCAAAGTTTTGACCATTTTACGTTGTTAATATGGAGAGACCGGTTGGATTATTATCCAGAGAACCACTCCGTATTGGCATAAGCGTTGCGAATCAAGTATGCTGAATATATTGAAGACGGAGTTATGCAAGGGCTATCCTATTTACAGAATAGTGCCTTCGGTTTGTCCAGTCCCAGGACAAACGTGTATGGACGAGTGTCTGACGGAGTATATCCAATAGATCGCATAAGTTGATCTCTTCAAACGTACTTACGTTTGGTGGCGGAGGAATTCGTTTCTCTTAGCTGTATACCCGTGGTATTTTTGGTGAAATCAATTTGTGATTTGGCGGGTATGACGATGTGGCATTCAAAGTAATGGAGGTGGGATCTGTCAAAAGATACGTTATGACCTCAAGCCTCATCCACCGGGAAATGACAAAAATCGGGCAGGCAGCATGGCTATGTGGGTCGCACCCATTAGGATGTATGATCACCTATCTAGAGAAATTCCTTTTGTTCTTAAATCTATCGATGCTGTCCCTTATCGGGAGACGGTTGCTGATCCCAACCGTTGGTGATATACATTCGATACACTCAAGCGAAATGAGTGGTCGGTCATGTGTGGGCCGGGTTGCAAGATGTTCTTGTTGAACCCAGTGTATTTGCCTCTAGAGATACACGTTCGGAAGGTGGTCCCATACCTTGTCAAGTCGGAATCCAATCTCCAATAAGTGCCTACGAGTTTGATTGTATATTATATATGTAGAGCGTGAGATGCAAGCGTTCTACTATATTTTAATTACTTGTGATTAGACATTATTATAATATCAGATAATATATGATTTCCAAAATGTTTTGGGTTATCGTAAGGTAAAAGCCATCCGTATTTATGAGTGGATTGGTCTTACGATTATCTTTTCTTTTGAAAAGGATTTTGAAAAGTTAAACCAAATGATTTGAGTTTACTCACACCAGTCCCATGACTGACCCAGAGTTTATTTTGTTTTGTTTTCCCTAAACTCTTGGGTGCCCAAATTTGTACGGGCAGTCAAGTAGTCAGGATTTACAGGTATGCTTGAAGAGCTTGGAGCAGGAGGCTTCAAGATTTTTCTAGCTATTGATTATTCCGCTGTGATGAAAGTGTTGTACTCTGATAATGGTATGATATACATATACTACTTTGATTTCAAGATATGTTGTCTATTATATTTTATTCGTTCCGCTGTGAGATTCGTGTTACTCTGATGTTGTTGTGTTCTTCTTCTTCTTCTGTTCTAATTTTCTATCTTATCTATCCTCACCCTCTAATTTCTTTCTTGGACTATCTGGAAATTTCGACTTTTGATTGTTCGATAGGTGTTATATATCGGATAACCAAGGTCGTCTTTTCCCGAGTCGTTACATTAATATACCAATTTTTGAATGAAAAAAAGAACTGTGTATATATTTATTTGTAATGAAATAACAACTCTAAAAATAAAGAATTATGCAGGTATTTTTTTGTATTAGGATTATAGTTTTATAAATAAAAAAAATTGTTATATTTAATTAGAATAAATAAGATAAATAAAGATAATTTTGTTTATAATCATGGAAATTTCAAATTAAGGACTTCAATTAAAATATATGGTTTTAGCGTTTGTTCAAAAAGGACATGATATACACATTGAGTTTTCAGGTTCTATGATTTATTACATCGATTAATAAATATTTTTAGTCAAATTTATCTAAATGCTTTTAACTTGATAATACTTAATAAATTCAAGTATATGGACATGAATATAAAAAAATATAAGAAAACTTAAGAGAATCCCTAAATTACTATAAAAATGATTAAAGATTGATATATAGGAGAAATAATTTGTAAAACATTGTAATTTCAAATGACTACAAATTTTTTAAGCTATATGGACTTGAGTAAAATATTAGTTTTACCATATTTTCCAACATTATGATTATGGTATACATGTCGAATTGTCATTTTATCAAGAATTTACTAATATAAAGTATAATTAATACTTTTTGGTTTGCTTATTTAAAATTTCTAAATATAAATAATCCAATTAATACAATGACAAAAAAATTCAACATAAGAAAACAAGGGAGAAATATGTAAATAAGTGTACAAATTATTAAATGTTTTTATTAAAATATAAAATAATAAGAGAAAGAGCTAGTAGAAATTGAAACAATTATAATAATGATAAATAATAGGATTTGAAAGTTAAGAAGGTGGGAGAAAACGATCACGAGAATTAATAAGAGAGCATGAAATTCTTCTATTATATTGTTGTTTAAGTAATGTGTAACCTATGAGTTGCATATGATATGTTTTATGGAAATAATTTTACAAATATTTTTGAAGAACTGAAATTATTACGCAATCTATAATGAATTTGTTAGAAGCATTGAGCTATATATTAAACCTTGTTAATTTAAGGTATGTAACTTTT
>JASFAX010004204.1:0-40087 GCA_030737875.1 Allium sativum
AAAGGGACGAGCATAAAGCGATAAAAGGGGTTACAAGACAAGCATGGCATAACTTGAGATAATTGGTTACAACATCACTGGCATAAAGGATTTTGAATCTAGCAAGATAAGGCGATAGTCATGGTAAACGCTGACATAAAAGAATAGGCATGCGAAAGCAAGCCAAATACAAGAATAATGGATCCTATGATTTCGGTGTACACAATAGCGAATAAACTAAGCAAGTCACACCCTCGGTATGAGATCCAACAAATTCCAAATTCGGTATACAACATGGGTTTCAATCAACTATAATAGTTCCAGGTAATTAACCCCAATAGTCATAGTCATGGTCATAGGTAGAAATCTCATAATTAAGAACCCTAAGCGATTAATCACAATAGCCATGGTTAATTATCCAAAATAGTTCTAGGCAATAGTCATAGGCAATTAACAGTAATAGTTTCAAAGTCATGGTTATAGATAATGGCCTTATGTTCATAATCATAGGTAATAATTCTCATAGTCAAGGGTCATAGGTGATTGGCCATAATTGTCCCTATCATAGTCATAGGCAATAGCCTTATGTTCACTGTCATAGGCATAGGCATAGTCTTATGTTCACAGTCATAGTCATTGGCATAGGAAAAATATTATGTCCACAGTCATAGGCATAGTCATAGTCTTATGTCATTAACAATAGTTTCAACGTCATAGACAATATTCCCCATAGTCATGATCCAAGAGTTTATGTTACAATCTAGCGTATGAATAATAAACTAGGTCCAACAACATGAATAGACATGATTCAATCGATAAGAAATAACCCAAAATCATAGATTCAAGAAGAGACAAGAACAAATCTAAATAGATAATCAAGCTTAGGTCCAATTTCATTTTATTCCATGTCCATATCAAATTTAACAAGTTTCAATCTCAAAGTAACTAGAACTTACAGAGCGTGGATCGAGAATTAGAGTGCAGAGATTTGATTCTAGACATGGTTGTTGCAGTTGTTGAATCTCTATTTGTTTAGTCTTGTTCTAGTTGAAAACCCCCAATTTTCAATTCCTAGTCGTTGTCTTGACAAAGAAGTAGTCTCTTTTAATTTAAATATTATATTTTGATTTTCATAGAGGTAGCATAAGGACAGAATGAAATGGTGTAGAGATAATGAGGCTAGGGTGCTGTTTATATAGGGTTAGGCAGACGAATCTGGTCTCGAAACAAGTCTAAATACATCAGAATTCATCAGGTTCAGAAAAGTGGTTCGGGAGGCAGGTCGACCCCCAGGTCGACACTATGGTCGACCTGGCCCCTGGGAGGTCGATACTATGGTCGACCCCCAGGTCGACCTGGTCCCTGGGCAGGAATTTTCCCGCCCAGCCTGTTTTGGGGTTTGAATTCGAATTCGAATTTCGAGCTGTCTTTGATTCTGAAAATTTTAGAGGTCATAACTTGTTCATACGAACTCCGATTTTCGAAAACTCGGACTCTATTTCAAGTATAATTTCGAGACGAACGCAATGGTGCAACCCGTTTCCCTTGATTCTTGTTTTAAAAATTAATTCTGCCTTGATTTCTAGTTTTAACATGTTATAAAAATTCGGGTTGTTACATTCTCACCTCCTTAAAGGATTTCGTCCCCGAAATCTTCAAGTTAAGAAGAATGAGTCCTACCATCCAATCATCCATCTACTCAATCATCAATCACAGGCATCCATTGTTCTTAAGAGATTTCTAATGCTGTATGAACATATGCAGAAAGTGTGTGTATATGTTCTTTATCTAATGCAAATGATCAGGCTGATTGATCTTCTTAATGCAAAATATGTTTAGTGCCATGAGTCCAACATGTATGCAAATAGCCCTAATCACATAAACACTATATGTGTGCTCAAACATTCATCCATATGCAGCATTCACATGATAACACATTCAATTTCATCCATAAACAAGTATAAACACTCATGCATATGAAATATGAAAATGTGTCTGAGCCGATCTAGTGCCTAATGTGTGTTATGCAACCACTTGTGACCACTTGCAACCATCAATCATAACATGTCTCAAACACATGTTTCACCCAATTGTTCCTACCTAAAGATATAGCCGAATGATAGAAGCAAGTAAAAACTTTGTGCCCATAAGGCAATGTCAAAGCTGGAAATCTACGTCACATATATACTGAATAGGAGAAGAACTCCCTAAGCACCAGCCCATATCCTATAAAACCCAAAAAGTTTAGTCAACCCAACGGACAGCCTCAAGCCCCAACATGTATTACTAACAGATAAGTCATACTCCCTATGGGGTTTGCAACAGAAATAGGATTGAGAATAGGACCGAGAGGTTATACTTAAAAGATAGCATACAAGTAAGCTCTACAGGAAAAGAGGGATCAAGGATATACTCTTAAAAAGAGATATGATGCGTGTGTCTAGTCTTCAATCTTCTAAGTCGTATTTCCTTGAGCTTAACTCCATTGTGCTTTGACCGTCTTTAACTTCACAATTTCGTAGTTCCTTAATTCTTGTTCCCAGAATATGAGTTGGAACTCATTCCACTGTCGCTTCTCATTCCACTTTCGCTTATTCACTTTCTAGTATACCCGATTCAAACATAACTGCGTACTCATGGTTTCGTGCAAGCTCTCCAAAATTCACTAGTGAATCTTGGATAACATTCACTTACTAGAAGGTATTCCACATAAATGAATTATCTCTTGAAAATAAACAAATGCCAACCATGTTGCCAAGTGTACTTACTAAGGTGATTTTCTATAACTCATGCATAAGCGAAATGAACCATCCGCCTTAGTGGCGAACACTACTTGAGCGGATCGATAAATGTATCAAGAGATTCTAGGTAACTAAACATGGCAGAACCCTAAGGGTTACACTAGACTTCGAGGGCATTACCAAGGCAAGTCAAGCGTCTAACTACCCTCTTTTCATACTCGAGAATGGTACCATTTCTGGACAACCACTCTATCCCTAGAATCAACCCATAGCCCAAAAACATAAGCTTTACTTCTAAACTCAACACTTAGCATAGACATTCTCAAATCCAAACAAGTCATGAATAAATGAGCCGATTCCCCAACAGGATTTGAGACAAAAATGGGATCCTCTACTACGCTAGTACTAAGGTGCAGAGACTCAACTATCAAGGCAGAATTAAAAGAATGCGATGTATAAAAACAAAGTTCCCACGGTATGATAGAAAAGTGAAGCTAAACTTTTAACAGAAAAGTTACCACCTCTCTTAGGTATGCTAGTAGTGAGAGCATACAATTGCCCTGTCGACAATCTTGTTCTTTGCCCTTGTCCTTGTCATATGATACTTAACTACATGTCCCTTTTTACCATACCAACGATGTTCTTTCTTATCATGGGTTTTATTATTCTTTTATTTTGGCCTCTTCCCTTTCACCTTTTCCTCCTTCGTGGATTACGCCTTATCAACAAGTTTCTCATCCTTAGGCTTGTGTTCTTTATCCTCGTTCTTACTATCCTTGTATAGCTTGTTGATAAGTTTCTCGAAAGCTACCCCCATCGCACGGCAACCCTACAAAGCTTGAAATAAGATTAGTCGCAAGTAAAACTACTGCGGCTACAGATGGAGGTTGGGCACTCCTTGGTCCTCCGACATGTGTCGTACGCCCAAAAAATTATGGTGAAAAAGAAAGAGAGAAGAGACTCAAGGAGAGAATTAAAAGATAGTGCATATGGCTTTGGGGAATATGCCTTTCGTAAAACGAAACTTTTCTTGAAAAATGCTTCTTTGTAAATGGTTTTGAAAATAATTTCAAAAGATTTTATAAACTTTTTCCCAGTCTGGTAACCTTCTGCTCTGATACCAAATGTAACACCCCACCTCCGCTAGGGTCACTCACAAGGGGAATGCATTAGCTTTGGTGGAGCATTATCTAGGTAAACATACACAGAAATATTACAAGACAGAACATATATAAAACAGCGTAAGAAAAACCAAATTTCATTTCTTTAAAATCTAGAAAGGTCTAATGCCTTTTACATCAAAATGCCATTAAATCCATTACATCGAAATCTGTCTTGCAATAGTAAAGAAGCATAAAACCATAGTCATAATTCATTCCCCAAGTAAAACAGTAAAGCAGCCATAGCCAAGAAAGGTCCAAGCCATATACGATGATCTTGAAGCAGAAAGAAGTCCAAACTAAGTAGTAGTGCTTCCTCCCTGAGAACCTTGGGGGGGGGGGACGGAAGAAAAGGAGGCGAAACAAAACGGGTCAGTCATACAGGCTGGTAAGTCCTAGTGACTTTCAACATAGAAACAAGTAAAAGTAACATGACATGTATAAACTGAAAGTAAACATAAGAATGATGACAAGATAGGCAAGTTAAACTAAGATAACAAGATAAACTACGGTAACAAGATAACTAAGGTCACAAGGAAAACTAAGGTAACAAGATAAGCTACGTATAGCATCGCATGTTTAACATTCTCTGCACCAACTGTACTAGTACCCCAACTTGTATCATCTTTTCCATGTATATGTATAGTCCCTTGCCATATATCGTATGGGTTTCATCACGCATTTTTATACTATTTCACCGTAGTGCCACCATTCTTGAAATCGTTTGGACTGCCACCCTTGTTCTGTCTAGGTTTCCTTATCATGAACTATCGCGCGTTCAACTAGGATTTATGCCACCTAGGACCACTAGGGATTATGCTACCTATTGAACGTTTACTAGATTCGTTTAAGGTTTATGCCACCTAGGACCACTAGGGATTATGCTACCTATTGAACGTTTACTAGATTCGTTTAAGGTTTATGCCACCTAGGACCACTAGGGATTATGCTACCTAACGAATTCCACGTAACGATCTATTAATCAATCGGCTCCCTACAAGTCCTAGCTCGTTCATGTGTCTGTGTCATACGGCCCAATCACGAAATGTAGTCACCTGTGCTAGGTCCACCATTGGGTGTATCAAGCCCTATGGAGCCAACCATCGACACGAATCAAGCACGCACAGTGTAAACCTACTGGTGCTCAATGCCTGCTTTTTCAACTCCGGACTAAGTGCACGACCATAGTCCGCCTGAACCTACAATGGTGCACCAACTCAGCCGTCGTTCTGGTCGCTTACAATCAGCCCAGTAATCGTGCCCCCACCCTGCCTAGTTCCAGGGTACCATGATACATCTAGTGGGTTACTGCTGAAAAGGACCGCGTAACTAGGGTTTCCATCCAGTAGGTTGAGTTTTGTCATTTAAATTCGAGACTTAACCCCATCAGTCTAGCATGTCAAGTTGGTTAAGTGTTGTCATTCAAGTTCGTGACTTAACCCGCCTACGTGTCATGTCAAATTGGCTAAGTGTTGTCGTTCAAGTTCATGACTTAGCCCTACGAATCATGTGTCAAGTTGGTTAAGTATATTCAAGCGGTTCATGACTTAACCCTATCAAATCATCGTGTCAAATTGGTTAAGTATATTCAAGCAGTTCATGACTTAACCCTATCAAACCATCGTGTCAAATTGGTTAAGTATATTCAAACGGTACATGACTTAACCCTATCATGTGGCATTAATTCATTAATGCACCCCAACCTCTCACATCAGACCTGTTGTTGTGGTCACTGGACATGTCGGGCAGTTCCGGTTAGATTTACACCACAACTCAGTCTGACCTCGGGTTTCAAGAGCGATATGACCAACTACCCACATTGGATCCTATTGTTTGCAGTAACTGGATTTGCCTGGCGGTTCCGGACATATTTACACTGCAAACTCAACCCAACCCCGAGTTGGCCATTTTCATGTTTATTCTAATGTCATGTCCATGTTCAAGTTTCATGTCGAGTTCGTGTCAAGTTTCAAGGATAAGTTTCATGCCCACATCCAGATTCAAGTTATAACAATGTACATGTTTCAAGTTTTGCCTTTTATCAGGTTCATAAGTCATGTTCATAACCAATTCATGTTTTGCCTATTCTACCCAAATCGTATTCCCATCGCACGTAAACGTGAATCGATCCATACTACAAATAAATCCAAACCTCAGAATAAAGGGAATAACATCAAAACTATGATAGGAAAAAGGGACGAGCATAAACCGATAAAAGGGGTTACAAGACAAGCATGACATAACTTGAGATAATTGGTTACAACATCACTGGCATAAAGGATTTCGAATCTAGCAAGATAAGGCGATAGTCATGGTAAACGCTGACATAAAAGAATAGGCATGCGAAAGTAAGCCAAATACAAGAATAATGGATCAAATGGTTTCGGTGTACACAATAGCGAATAAACTAAGAAAGTCACACCCTCGGTATGAGATCCAACAAATTGCAAATTCGGTATACAACATGGGTTTCAATCAACTATAACAGTTCCAGGTAACTAACCCCAATAGTCATAGTCATGGTCATAGGTAGAAATCTCATAATTAAGAACCCTAAGCGATTAATCGCAATAGTCATGGTTAATTATCCAAAATAGTTCTAGGCAATAGTCATAGGCAATTAACAGTAATAGTTTCAAAGTCATGGTTATAGATAATGGCCTTATGTTCATAATCATAGGTAATAATTCTCATAGTCAAGGGTCATAGGTGATTAGCCACAATTGTCCTTGTCATAGTCATAGGCAATAACCTTATGTTCACTGTCATAGGCATAGGCATAGGCATAGTCTTATGTTCACAGTCATAGTCATAGGCATAGGCAAAATCTTATGTCCACAGTCATAGGCATAGTCATAGTCTTATGTCATTAACAATAGTTTCAACGTCGTAGACAATATTCCCCATAGTCAAGATCCAAGAATTTATGTTACAATCTAGCGTTTGAATAATAAACTAGGTCCAACAACATGAATAGACATGATTCAATCGATAAGAAATAACCTAAAATCATAGATTCAAGAAGAGACAAGAACAGATCTAAATAGATAATCAAGCTTAGGTCCAATTTCATTTTATTCCATGTCCATATCGAATTTAACAAGTTTCAATCTCAAAGTAACAAGAACTTATAGAGCGTGGATCGAGAATTAGAGTGCAGAGATTTGATTCTAGAAACGGTTGTTGCAGTTGCTGAATCTCTATTTGTTTAGTCTTGTTCTAGTTGAAAAACCCCCAATTTGCAATTCCTAGCCGTTGTTTTGATGAAGAAGAAGTAGTCTCTTTTAATTTAAAAATTATCTTTTGATTTTCACAGAGGTAGCATAAGGACAGAATGAAATGGTGTAGAGAGAATGAGGCTAGGGGGCTGTTTATATAGGGTTAGGCAGACGAATCTGGTCACGAAACAAGTCTAAATACATCAGAATGCATCAGGTTTAGAAAAGTGGTTCAGGAGGCAGGTCGACCCCCAAGTCGACACTATGGTCGACCTGGCCCAGTGGGAGGTCGACACTATGGTCGACCCCCAGGTCGACCTGGTCCCTGGGCGGGAATTTTCCCGCCCAGCCTGTTCTGGGGTTTGAATTCGAATTTCGAATTCGAATTTCGAGCTGTCTTTGATTCTGAAAATTTTAGAGGTCATAACTTGGTCATACGAACTCCGATTTTCAAAAACTCAGTCTCTATTTCATGTAAAATTTCGAGACGAACACAATGGCGCAACCCGTTTCCCTTGATTCTTGTTTTAAAAATTAATTCTGCCTTGATTTCTAATTTAAACATGTTATAAAAATTCGGGTTGTTACAGAAGGAAAGACAACAACTTCAAACACCGGACTTCGATTGAGGTGATTTAGGGCTCAACGAAGGTTAGGGTTTCGATTTGAATGAAATGGAAGCAATTTAGGGTGGAGGCGGCTACGGCAGTGACTTGATGGCGACGACAGTCATTAACATTATTTGAGAAAAATGGATTTTGAGGAAAAACTAATTATTTTGATTTGGGGAAACTGGTTTCGGCTATAACAAATTTAGAAAGGGGAAAATGATTCTTTTTGTCGATAGAACGGGAACGAGATGATTCTTTTATAGAAGAAAATCGTTGGGATAAGAACGTAGTTAAATCATAGGCTATAGGTGTCGGCGAAAATCAGATAGGTAGGTCTGCGTGATACTTAGCTGAGGTGGGTGATATTAGAGGTAAATTTTATATTTATTTCTACCGCGCATTACACAGAACGTTCAAATTTTGCACCGTTAATACACTCTCTAAATGCAACGAAATTTGACGTACATTTATATTTCAACATTCTAAATCCAATAAAATTATTTTAGTTATAATCCAACTCCGTTTGCATATGACGATATTTTTATTTTAAAATTATTTATCAGTTTACCGATTTTATTTCGTTTTCCCATTTAAACTCTGTCCGTTTCCAAATTTTAAACGTTAAATTTCAAATATACTAATACGCACATGTCTATTCATTTTCCCATATATTCCCAATAAATAAAATTTTCAATTTATTTAATGTTGATATCGTATTGATTTTAAATTCAACCATTAATATTCTCCAGTCAAATTTAAATATCAATTCAAATATCCAATCGTATTCAATTCAAACATTTTCCAATAAATATTCGATTCTCAACCCACCATTCTGAATAAAATATTCAATTCAATTCATGCTCAAAATCATATACTTGATTTTTAATTTCTAGTAAAAAATTCGATTTTAAATAGTTTAATCTTCCATTAATTCCACATTCCTGTTGTCTAAATTTCTGGGACGTTACAGTTCATTTTGTCCTTGAGGCTAAAAACCCCTTCTTAGAAACTGAAAAGTTGAAGAACTGAAGCCAGAATGAAAGTTGAGTTGGTTAGTTAAACAACTTTCAGCTTCGTTCTTTTTCGGGGAGGAAAAAGCTTTAAGCGGTGGAGGTTGTAACAACCCGTATTTTTGGAACCAATTTAAAATTTTATTTTTAATTGATTTAATGGATTTTTAAAGTTAAAATAATTTATTTTAATAAATAACAGCATGAAATTTATTTCAAAACGAAGTAAGAACGTATAAATTTTAATTTTAATTAAAACGAACTTGAAATGGCATAGTAGTTTGAAAATTCCAATTTAAATTTCAATTGAATATACAAAATTCATTTTAAATCAGGATTTGATAAAACAAGAAATGTTGGAATATTTTGAACTGTGATTTTCTAACGAATGTAAGAAAATTAGATTTCATTTTATAAATTGTAAGTTATATTCGGTTTAAAATTTAAAATAGCTGCTATGGAATTTATATATATTTTAAATATTAAAAAGCCCTTAAAAATAGCCATTTTGCAAAAGACCTCCGTTTTCGATGAAACTAATGTTGTTGGATCCTGAACGTCAAATTATTGTTAGGTTTAAAATTTCAAGTCATTTGGAATTATTATTAAGCGTAGTAAATTTAAACGTAAATTTTGCAAATTTAGTTAAAATTAATAAGCTGGTTAAAAGGCCATTTTTCAAATGGCCTCCAAATTCGACGAAATTAATTTTGTTAGGACTGTATCATCAAAACATACCAAGATTTAAAATTTCATAATTTTTTGAGTCAGTATATGGCCCCAATAAATTGAAATGTATGTTGAAAGTTAATATTGAACGTTATATTAACTTATATTTTAATTTTGATAAAAAACTGATCAAAACAGTCAAAGTGGCTTAAGAAACATATCCCATTGTGTCTGAAATGGGGGTATCTAGTTAGGAACGACAGTCGTTCGGTTTGATTTGGAGTAAGGAACGATAAACAAGTATTTTAAGAATTAAATATTATTAAAATAATATATATAAACAAATTTTGTGAACCCTAATTCACAAAGCAGGAGCTGCCGTTCTTAAGTTTTAATGGCTTAGATTTTTTTGAAATTTCTTCACTATTTTTTGTTCAATCCGATCGTTAATTTCAAAAACTTCCTGAATCAAAATCAAAGAGCTACTTATGCTCTTTCAATCCATGCGAAGATGATTGTATTTTGCGATGTAAATTGTGTGAAATCAGTCCTCAAGCTCACTGCGTTCGGGTTTGATTTGCGACACCTGGGTGGCTGCGAGCTGGTGGTGCTTGCTAGCGTGGGGAGGCGCCTCGAAGCTTTCGAGGTGGCGTCGTCGGATCTTACTCAGGTGGTGTGGATGAGCATGCAAGAGGAGGGAGGGAAGTCAAAGGAATGGGTTACAGGTTTCTGGAAGAGGAACGATAGAAGAGGGATTAGGGAAAATAATTAAATTTTAATTATCATTTAATTATATAATTATGTAATTTACCTTTAAATTACCATATCTTTTTCATACGAGATCGGAATTCGACGATTTCAGTTGCTTTGCCCTCATATCATTGAACATTACAATATGGAACAGACTAGAGCAAAAACGGAGAAAGTTGAATTTTTAGCTAAATTAAACGCTCGTTTAATTTAGTTTAAAAATAAAATCCTCCATTAAAGACTGACGGAGTGGAAATCAAAGTGAGAACTCTCTCAATAAAACATTAGTATAATTATTTATTTTATAACTGAATATATGGATTGCCAGTGTTGATTTTTATCAGTTTTAATTATCATAAAATGTTATATAGTGCTTGTTATCTTACCTCACTGTTGTTTGAAAACCCGTGGATGATTTAATTAACTATATTATGTTTTGATTGTGATGTTGAGTTGCTTAACATTTTAAAAACATGTTAATATAGTTGTGGTAGTTGAAATTAAATTATAAATATCCATTTATAATTTAAACAATGAAAATTAGTTAATTAGAAAAATAATTTAAATCAAATAAAATTAGTTAAATTTATTAACCAGTAATTAATTTGAATCGAATGTTGTTGTTTGAAAGCCCCACATGGGTCTGGGGATGATAATTAATTCACATCTCCCTTGGATTTAATTGTATGTCAACCTATTGATTGACAGAATGTTACAACGTTATTTAATTATATAATGCTTATACATTTATAAATTGCACACTAGATGTGAATTGAATGTTTAATAGGTGTTTATCACTATTTTTGAATACTTGCAATGTATGGAATCCATATAAATAAAATTATACGGTACTTGATTGAGTCTGATTCCAATTTAGAAATAATGAATATTTTAAAATAATATTCAGTGAAGAATCAAAACATGATTTTGATGTCCGATTTTGGATGGACGCAAAATGTTGAAATATTCATAACTAAAATGAATACGAAGCCGGGTTAAGTAGATATACGCCATTTTAAATTGAACGAAATTTTCTGTCGATTTTATTCATTTTATCATGAATATCGAAAAGATTTGATTTCAAAATCTGTTATTTTGAAATATTATCATTTTAATATATAATAATATAGATTGTTCAATTTTGATTTAAAATTGAAAATGAAGTTGATATCGTTTTAAAATGAATTTGTAAATGATTTATAAAATACCTTTTAAATGGAAATTGACGAAATATTATATATATATATATATTTAAATGGTTTGAATAGAATGTATCGTGCAGTGACCGTCCGCGAGTTTAAACCATCGACTTCGAATGGACGTAATGCGAAATCCGACCGTCGGATTCTCCTAAAACCGAAACCGTTGAGTTCGTATCGAAAAGAGTTTTCAAATGTTAAAAAAGAGATTTAAAATCTAACAGCTAGATTTTAAGATATGTCCAAATTAGTTTTGGAAAAGATCGCTATGGATGCAGTTCGGTGGCCGATATTGGAAACCGACTGTAAGGGCCATAATAAAATTATTAAAAATATGAATAAATTATGTAAAATCATAAGAAATGATTTGAAATGATTTTGGATGAAATCTTCCAAGTTTGTAAAGATAAAATATATTTTTATCCGAATAAGTTGTTTATCAACTTGAGTAAAGAACTAAAAGAAATTATATGGTTTTATTATAACCATAATTTTCCAACATATGAATTAGAAAGGAATAGAACAGAAATAATCTTTGAAATATTTTGATATTGGATTCCATGATTATATAGATATTGTTGAGGAATTTGGAAGATACAGATAGCATTATTCCCAATACGATATCTATTAGTTTTGAAATTTGATATTAAATATAAGTCGATATAATTTCTATTCAGAGCCTTGTATTTAATATCAAATTGGATTTTGGGCTTGTCATGAATAGTATCTTTAATAATATTGTTCTTAAACCCATTTGAGAAAGGAATAAATCTTTTCATTAAGATTTAATGAAGTTTTCCATTTAATAACTATAATTGGAATTAAATGGAAGTTGATTTTGGGTTCATTGTGAGCTGTGTTTTAAATAACAATAATTCTTAAACCCAATTAACAGTGAAGTTAGGATTTGGAATTTATAAATCTTTTAACTAAGATTTAATGGAATTTTTCCAAAGTAAAATTTTCCAATTTAATATATTAAATTGGAATTCAATTTGGTAATAATCGAGATGAGCTTCTGTGAAGGAAGACCATTACTATTTATGGAATTTAAAAGGCTTTGTCGTTATTCCGTTTATAGTATTAATCTGATACAGAAATTTATATCAATTTTACACCGATCAGATTTCCGTGAAGATTACATTTTGATGGAAGAGGATTTTGGATTTATCGTGAACTTTGTTTTAAATAACATTAGTTCTTTAATCCAGTTAAAGACAAGATTTATTTCCTAAGTTGAATAATCATTAAATAATGATTTTTGAAGATTAAAACTAGGATGGAGTCTTAATGAATCTTTAATTAGATTGAGATGCGAATGTGGTAATTAAATTTATCAAATTCAATAAATTTTCGAAATGGAGCACTACCAGTTTTACTCCATGCGATAGTTAAATCTTTAATTAGATTTGAAACGAGAAATGGTAATTAAATTTACCGATAACACAATGGGTGTTAGATATGCAGTACTACCAGTTTTGATCCATGGGATGAATAAGTTGTGATTGGGATAATAAAATAAATGATTACCTCGGAAAGGCTCGATAATCCCGACTAGTTTGATAAACCTTAATTTGGTTTAATCTATGAAAAGAATATTTGAATAAAAGAATATTCTGGATTGGAATGAGGCATATGATGTGTTTTTATAGCACTTGATTATAAGATACGTGAGTTAATCGAAAAGACCTGGTTTAACCCATTTTGAATAACTGATACGACGACTAAAAGTCAAAGAAGATGGTGGTTGAATGTGACGACCGCCCATAACCCCCGCACTAAAGAAGGGGAATAATACACCGATGGGTGTGCCGAGCAGCTATGGACGATCACCGGAGTAGGTAAACAACATCGAAACCTGTTGTAGAACTCACAGTGCAAGGATCAAATATAATAGAACATATACAACAGGAAATAGTAATGAGGCATCATATAGCAAACTTTTGAAAACTTTCTCAAAATCTTGAAAGGTTATCCAACTGAAACAAAAGTTTGTACATAAGTCCTCACTACAACACTCATAGAACACTCAACAACGGAAATAGAAATATTAGATAGTAGTAAAACTTGTACGCCAACCTCATGCTCGCCTCCTCACAGCAGCATCATCCTCACTAATCACCTGTAACTTGCTACTTAGTCTGCCCATCCATAAACGGATGAACAGCCCAAGGTAATAAGAGGAGACATAAAACCTTGAGTCAGACAATGGTCTTAGTGAGCGATAAAATAGCTAATAAACTTCAACAATAAGGTATATGATAAGGGATAGATAAACATGCTAATCTACCCATAACATCAGAGAAGAACTCCACCTATCTTCCGTACATTGGACAGTGATAGCCTTTACTTTAAACCATTCAACCATTCATCCATGGAAACCATAACATCCATTAAATCATGGCAAAGCACTCATAACATCCAAATTAAAAGTATCTCATGTAAACCATCCTAATCGAATTTAATATCCCCCAAGCACAAGCCCCAAAGGACCAAACCAATATCAGACAAGCACCCAAGGAACATCTCCTTCAACGTAGGACAACCTACATGAGATGGTACAAATAAAACAACCAATCATCCATGACGGACTTTGGTTATCACTGCTAATCCTGCTTTGAAACCATCGTTAATCGTATGACAGCCAACCTTGCCACATGTCAAGGGATAATGGTAAACCCATTTCTAGCATAAACTCCATATGTCCAACCTTGACAACTAGGCCTTTCAACGATACCTAAGGTACTCGACCAACGACCTTCTGGTCTTTCGGGTGCCCCTATTGTACCCCTTCTTTGAGCCTGCTAGAACTTACGACGACGATGACTTCTCGGCCTTCGCATCCCTAGTCATCCAACCTTGACGACGTTTCGTAGCTCAAGCAACCTTCTCGAGCAACCATTATCCACCAACTCACGACCTTTGAGTTGTCACCCCATTTTTTGTTCTATACTGATCAACGAACATCTTCCAACACTCCGAATATTCCCACTTGAATTCTTCTCGAAGTTACACCATCACCGAGCTAATTACATCATGGCATCATCACTATCAAGCACAGCGTTTAAAAGTGCTGCTAAAAACATGACCGATCAGCCCCTTCAAACCGACCGGACCAGACTAGGCCGACCCGACCTAGTCCCTTCCTAACTGCAAACTCGACCGACCCGATCTGGCTACCTCAACATGACCGACCCGATCTGGCTACCTCAACATGACCGATCCGATCCGATCTCCAACATGACTGACCCGATCTGGCTACCCCTACATCACCTCAACTTCTGAACCGACCTGACTCATCTTGAATGGACCGATCAGACCAGACATTGCCCGACCGGACTAGCTCCACTGACCGACCCGTTCTAACTTGTTCTCCATGACAGGATTTGAGACCGACCTGACCCACTTATGGTTGTCCCGGTCTACTTCTTGCACATCTCAAATTCTACTCTGATTCCGACCAAAACTTCATCAAATGACGAATCCATCGAAACCGACTCAACCAAAATCATCAAACACAATCATAATCATGTCATACCAGTGCTAACAACATGAATATGACAATTACAACCAAAATGATGTAAATTTCCCTAAAACCATTAAATTGAACATATGATCAAAATGAGAGATCTTACTAACATAAACATGTGAAATGACATGAAATTAATGGGTAAAACTTGCTAAATTAGATCATAAGGTGATGCATACGAAAATAGACAAAAAGCGTTGTAAATCTATGGTAAAACACTTGAATTTCATGAGAAACTTGCACAAACACTCATATACTTCAGTGCATTCATGTGAGAGCTGTAAATCACTCACCGATTATCCCAAACAAGCAAAAATCAAAGGAATATAAATTCGTTCAGCAAGCAATGCACACCAAACACCTTGATCCGATGAATCCCTGCCTCAATTGATGTAGATCTAGCCTCCAATGGTATAGATCTCCAATTTCCCTCCTTGGATTATGATTTTTAATGGTGGAAGAGTGTTAGAGGAAGGAGGAGCACAAGACCTCCCAATGAGAGAGTGGAAAATTCAAACCCTTTCCCATATCCCTTACCCCTATTTATTGTTTCCACCAACCCCCTAATGGGCCTTCCCTATTCAGCCCACTTTGGCTTACCAAACCCGGACAGGCAAATGAAAAACCTTAAAACAATGATTTCTCCCAAACCGCTGAGCCAAATTTCTACGGAAAGGCAAACATCAATTCCTTTCCAATAGCATAGGTCTCACCCTCTGATTTGTCCTGAGTCAAAAGTTATGCCCTGCACAAGACTGATAGGGGTAAAATGGTCACAAACAACACCGGTAAAAATTATGGACATGTCTCACATCCCCATAAACAACCTATCAAAAGATGAGAATGATCCAACCCTCAGGGAATAAAATAAAAATATTTTACGATCTTCCGATACGTAAAATGCGGGCTGTTACATTCTTCCTCCTTAAGAATTTCGGCCCTGAAATTCCAAGTAAACATAAGCAACTACAACAATTCTGCATGCCTATCATCCATGACAAGCCAATTCTATCACCCAAACTAGCAACCATCGAGCCATGCATCTATAGCCTTATCCTAGCACATGGAATTATAGCAAACAATAACAAGATACAACGTCATAACGATGATACGATTAAAGGTTCCTACCTACGATGAGTACTGGATGGGTCTCCTTCATATTCTCTTCCATCTCCCATGTACAATCGTCACCATCTTCACTCCATTATACCTTGACGAGTTTAACCGTCTTCCTCCCTAAGTTGTTTTGTGTCATTTCCCATAACACGAAGTGGCTCACGATGTCTCATAACTGCGGTTTCCACTTCTAGGTCTTCGTACTGCTCTGGAGATACCATCTCATTCGAATCATGCATGAACATCCGTAGAAAAGATACATGGAACACATTGTGCACACTGGACATCTTCTCGGGTAACTCCAGGCTATATGCGAGCTTTCCAATTCACTCGACTATTGGAAATGGTCCAACTAACCTAGGAGCCAACTTTCCTTTACTTGCGAATTGAACCATATGCTTCAATGGTGAAATCTTTACAAAGACTATATCACCAATGTCAAATTCCAAATCTTTTCGACACTTATCGGCATAACTCTTTTGGCGATCTTGGGCCGCCTTCATTCGTTGCCGAACGATCTCAATACAATCCGAGGTCTCCCTAATCATCTCTGGTCCAAGTACCAACTTATCTCCAGTTTCTAACTAACATGTTGGAGTATTGCACGGTCTCCCATACAACGCCTCGTATGGTGCCATCCTAATGCTAGACTGGTAGCTATTATTATATGCAAACTCAACTAGATGTAGATGGTCTTCCCATGATCCTCCATAATACAACACACAAGCTCTTAGGAGATCTTCCAAAACTCGATTGACACTCTCGGTTTGACCGTCAGTTTGGGGATGATAAGCCATACTTAAGCACAATTCGGTTCCCAGAGCTTCTTGCAAACTCTTCCAAAATCCGCTAGTGAATAACGGATCCCGATCACTCATTGTACTCTTTGGGATGCCATGGAATCTAACAATCCATTTCACATAAAGTTTAGCCAGCTTCGACGATGTCCTAGTCGACTTGACAGAAATGAATCTTGCACTTTTGGTCAAGCAATCCACAATGACCCAAATCCCATCATTTCCTATCCTGATTCAAGGTAGTCCATCGGTAAAATCCATCGATATTTGCTCCCACTTCCACGTAGGAACTTCCAATGGCTGAAGCAAACCACTTGGCTTCTTCTGTACAGCTTTCAGTAACTGGCAGTTCATGCACTTGGAAATGAACTTCCCAATATTTGCTTCATCCCCTCCTAGTAGTAAATTCTCTTCATGTCTTGATACATCTTATTACCACCCAGATGAATCGTCAACTTCGAGTGATGACATTCTCTCAGAACCTCATCCCTTAATCCATTGACATCAGTAACAACTAACCTCCCTTGCTTCCGAAGCCAATTTTCTTGATCGACTTCGAACTCTTTATCTTCTAGATAAACTCGACAAGCTTAACATCTTGTTTCTGTCTTTCGCCAATCCTTACGATGAAAGTAGGTCTTATCGATAAGATTGCCAACATTTCAGGTTCCAACTTGGCCTAAAATCAAACCTTGCCAAATACTCAAGGCTCTTCCATTCCGAAAACATCGTTCTAAAACTTGCGTTTCTTTGACTCAACGCATCTACAACCACGTTACCTTTACCAGGAGTATAGGCTATATCTGTAATAACCCGAAAATCTGGGCCAGTTTAAAAATTTTATTTTCGCAATTTTAGCAAATTTTGATTATTTAAAATGAATTATTTTAAATAATATCGACGAGAAATTTATTTTGAATAGAATTCGAATGAATATATTTATATATATCGTCGTTAGAATATAAATATTTATTTTAAATTATAAAAGGAATTGAAAATGGCGCGGTAGTTCGATAATTCGATTTCAAACTTCAATTGAATGTACCGGGTGCAAAATAAACCGGATTTTAGTGAAACCAAAAATATTTGAATCTAATTGATAATAGCTTTCCAACGAATCCGAAAAATCAAAATTTCATAGCGGGAATCAAAAGATATGTCCAGTTGAAATTTATGAATAGTCGCTATGGAATTCAGGACCTTAAAAATGGAAATTTTGCAAACGACCTCGGATTTCGATGAAACCACTTTTGTTGGATCCGTGATGTCAAGTTATTGCTAGGTTTCAAATTTCATAATTTTTCGAATCAATATGTGAGCGTGGCAAAGGAAAACGCGTTTGACCAATTTCAGTTGATTTTAATCGACTGGAAAATGGCCATTTTTCAAACGGTCTCGGAATTTGACGAAACTAGTTTTGTTAGGACCGTATCATCAATACGAAGCTAGAAAATATTCTTCTAGAATTTTTCAAGTCAGTATGTGGCCTTGGTAAATTGAAATGTGCGTTTAAATTGAATATATAAAGATTTATATTTTAAATTCAACAAAAACTGATCGAAACAGTTGAATCAGCTTACGATACATATCCCATTGTGTTCGGAATAGGAGTAAAACGCTACGGACGACAGGCGGTGGGTTGAGGTCATTTGAAAAAGTCAACTTTTTGAAAATAAATTAATAATAATAATAATAATATATCTCTCTCCTCTCCTTCAAAACCGCTGGCCCCCCTTTCATCATTTCATTTCGGAAACGAAAAAAAAAAGGGAAACGGATCCAGGAAACCCGCCGCACCCCTTCCTCCTGCCGCGACGCGCACCCCCCTCCTCCTACCGCGACGCGCATCCCCCTCCTGCTACCGCGACGCACACCACCCCCCTCCTTCTGAGCGACGCACCCCCCCTTCTTCAGCTCCTCCGATGACCTCCGACGAACCCTAGCCTCCTCCTCTTCTGCAGAAACAATGTGAGTTTCTATGACTTTCTATTTACATTAAAAAAAACTGTTTTCTATTTACATTAAAATTGATTGGTATTTAACATAAAATTCGATTTTTATATATTGAATAGCATAGTAAAAATTCGATTTTTATATATTGAATAGCGAAGTAAAAATTCGATTTTTATATATTGAATAGCATAGTAAAAATTCGATTTTTATATATTGAACAGCGAAGTAAAAATTCGATTTTTATATATTGAATAGCATAGTAAAAATTCGATTTTTATATATTGAATAGCGAAGTAAAAATTCGATTTTTATATATTGAATAGCGAAGTAAAAATTCGATTTTTATATATTGAATAGCATAGTAAAAATTCGATTTTTATATATTGAATAGCGAAGTAAAAATTCGATTTTTATATATTGAATGGCAAAGTAAAAATTCGATTTTTATATAGTAGAGAATACGGGCAGTGAAAATTGACAAAAGGGCGAGAACGACGAAGATTTCTACATATGAAGTGTCGTGGAGTTGGGATAGCTTTGGTGAGAACTTCTCACCTTTTAATTTAATTTTCTAGTTAAAATATATACCAGGATGCAGACGGTGTTTAGTAGCACCCGACACCCGTCGTCCACAGACCATGGACGGCTTGTATGCTTGGTTGTTTAATTTTGATGTGTAGTTGATTGTGTGATGTGATGTGAAATTAAAATAAAATATTTATATAGTTGAAAATATTTTATAGTTAAAAATAGAATTTTTAATGTGTATATGAAATGAAATAAAAATAAACAAATCGGACGATTTGTTTATATACACACATTTGACTGATATTGACTGGGACGATAAATTTTACACATCGCCCAACTGCACAAATAAAATCTGTGTTTGGTTGTTTGAAACCCCACACGGGTATTGGGATGATATTTGATGTACACTAATCCCGATTGTTTAGTTGTATGTCGATTGATTGACAGGCTGTTATAAGCGTTGAATATTTATATTTGATGCTTATACGGTGTAGAATGCACTTTGGATGATGGTTGATTATTCATCGTTGTTATTGTATACATGTGTTGTAGAAAATCCATATAATTAACATTATATGGAAATTGATTGGGCCTCATTCCAGTTTTGAAAAAGAAATATTTGAAATAGAAATATTTGAAAAAGAAATATTCGGAATAGAATATTTGAAAATAGAAATATTTGAAAAAGAAATATTTGAAATAGAATATTTGAAAATCGAAATATATGAAGCCGCGTTGATAGATTGACGCCATTTTGACGTGAACGATATTTATATCGATTTTATTCAAATTGAAGTGAATATTAAAGTGAATTGAAATTCGAATTTAATTGAATTGATTTGAAATTCGAAATAAACTGAAATGGTTTGAAATTCGAATAGAATTGGAATAGAATTGAAATCGTTTTGAAATGAATTCGAATAGAATTGGAATAGAATTGAAATCGTTTTGAAATGAATTCGAATAGAATTGGAATATAATTGAAATCGTTTTGAAATGAATTCGAATAGAATTGAAATAGAATTGAAATTGTTTTGAAATGAATTCAAATTAAATTGGAATAGAATTGAAATCGTTTTGAAATGAATTCGAATTGAAATTGAATAGAAATGAATTTGAATTGAAATTGAATTAATTTGAAATTCAAATTGAATTGAAAACGAATTGAAATTGAATTAAAAATCGTTTTGAAAAGGAAATCGACGAAGTATATTATATATATATATTATATATATAATATAATGGCATGAATAGAACGCGCCGCGCCGTGGTAGTTCCCGAATTTCGACCATTGACTTCGAACGGATATTACACGAGATCCGACCGTCGGATTCTCCTAATACCGGAACCGTTGGGTTCATATCGAAAAGAACTTTCTAACAAATATTAGAAATTAGAAATCTAACGGTTGTATTTGGAATTATGTCCAAATCAAATTTGGAAAAGGTCGCTATAAGTGCAGTTCGATGGCCATTGATGGAAATCGACTGTACGGGCCTTGATAAAATTATTAAAATTATTGATAATTTGTGTAAAATCATAAGAAATGATTTGGGAAGAATTGGGATGAGAAACTCCATATTTGAAAAGATAAAAATAATTTTTATCGAAATGAACTAGTTTTGAACTAGAATAGTAATTTATTTATTTTTAAAATAAATAAATTGGATTTGAAATGGTTTTGAAAATAACCAGAATTTCCAATGATTGCATTGGAATGGATTTGAATCGAAATTGTCTTCGGAATATTTCGATGTTGGATTTCGTGATTATACAGATGTTGTTATGGAAATTTGAAAGATATAGATATATATATCGTTATTTCAAATACGATATCTGTTGGTCGTAGAATTTGATATTGAATATAAGCCGATATATTTTCTATTCAGAGCCTTGTATTTAATATCAAATGTGATTTGGGTTTGTCGTGAATGGTGTCTTGACTAACACTGTTATTGAACCCAGTTGAGAAAAGATTAAATCTTTTTATTTATATTTAATGAAGTGTACCAATTAAATGATATTTAATTGAAATTGAATTGATATTGATTTTTGGGTTTATCGTGGACAGTGTTTTAAATAACACTCATTCTTTAACCCGATAATTAATGGAATGTGATTTTGGGTTTATCGTGAACCGTGTTTTAAAATGACACTGATTCTTTAACCCGGTTAAAGATTAAAACTAAGTGGAGTTTTAATGAATCTTTAATTAGATTGAAAAGATCGAGAATGGGGTATCACCAGTTTTACTCCAAACGATAGTTAAATCTTTAATTAGATTTGAACGTGAAATGGTAATTGAATTTACCGATAACACCGTGGTGTTAGATATGAAGTATTACCAGTTTTACTTCATGGGATGAATAGGTTGGGATTGGGGAATAAAATAAATGATTACTCCGGTGTGGTTCGCTAATCCCGACTAGTTTGAATTGATATTCAAAAAGGAGATTAAAGAATAAATTTAAAGAATTTATCTTTGATAAAATTAATGGGAATCTTTCCCAAAATATAAGAATATTTGAATAAAAAGAATATTCTGAAGTGGAATGAGGCGTATGTTGTGTTTGTGTAACACTTTTATAATATATACGCGAGTTATTCAGAAAGACCGAGTTTATCCCATTCTGAATAACTGATTCGACGTGGTGTCGAAGATGAAGACGGTGGTTGAAGACCGGAGGTCTTCACGTCGTTTGGATAATTACTGATGGTCTTGATTGGGCTGTACACCCAAGAAGATGGAAACAGTTGGTGATCGTCCAGACGTACTTGGAGATCGATCGATATGCGGGGTACTAGGTGCCGCCGGTTTCGTTCAGACCCAGAACGGACTTGTAAATGGACTGTGTGTCTGACATTGGATTTTAGTTTGTGTGATTGATTTCTATTAAATATATATCTGTTTGGCGGCGGAGAATTTATTCTCTTGCTTAACGCCCTTCTCTGAGACGTACGAGCTCAGGTGTTATATACTGATGGATATCAAACGCATAGAGTGAATTGCTTGTGTGGCATGCCTAAGTGGCAAATGATCAAGGCTTCTGTTGAAAAGCAAAGTCTTGTGGTTGATGATCAAAGCACCGCCTGTGTGGCATAACTTTGTGTAACGTGAATTCGCGAGCCTCACACCCCGGTTGTGAACCAGAAACGGGAGAGGACCTCAGGGAGGGCATGCGTTTCTTTCTAGCTAGGGTGGTGTCTGTGACCTACCAGCCCTGACATTTATATACTTTTCACCTGTGTGGTTGTTGCTGTTGCGAGGCGCCTCGGTTTGATCGGACGATCCGGGTCCGATGGAGTCATTCGTCGGCTCATTTACGCCCCTAAAGGGCGGGGAAACGTAGTGTTCAGGCATAATAATCCACATCGGTGGACCGGCCCTGACGATCCAAAGGGTTGATGCGTTCTGATCCTGAGGCTCGGGCTAGAGAGTCTCGAATCGGTTGAGGACTATCTTTTGCCTCGGTTCATAGATGGAAATCCAATTTCCAAATACGTGACATTTGCGGTTTTATTTGTAGAGCTTAGTATGGCGACATAGTGGGATGGGGCGCTTATGCCGTCTATGATTGATACTTATGATTTGAAGTTGTTTTATACACTATGCACTCATAATAGTATCAAATGATTTGTTTTAAACGTATCAAGCATTCTTGGCTATTATAAGGTAAAAACCCTATCCTCCGGCTTGCGTTGCATTGTGTGATGGGACCTGGGTCTTATAATAGCTTCATTTTTCATTATTTAGCATTGCGATGTTGTTTTATGCACTGGTGTTCTTGGGAGGAAAACCCGTTCCGTGTTATACGGCGTGGTCTCTTGATTTACCTTACTTTGAAAATAAAGATAAATAACTATTTTAGTTCTCACACCAGTCACATGACTGACCTGGAGTTTATTGTTTTAACCTAAACTCTGGGTACCCCTATTTTCCACACGGGCAGCTAGTAGTTTTGGTTTTGCAAATTTATATTCATAGGATCCTGGTTTACAGCTGGAATGATATCCGGAAAGCTTTGTATCCGTATATCTCTTCTAGTTGTGTATTGTATTATTTTCTGCTGCGTTGAATTTAAATGTAATTTAAATCTCTTATATTTCTGTGTAATATTTATTTATACTCTGTATATTCTTGTAATCTGATGGATTGTTGTAATATACAATGAAATGTTCTTCCGTCCGCATTCTGTTGTGGCTTGTTCTCGAACTATCCGCGCTTTCCTTCACGGGCAAGTTACGGGTTTTTACAGTTGGTTTCGGAGCTTTGGTTTACAAAGCTCAGAGAATAAGGCACATTAGAACCATACGAAATAATTCATCAGATTTTGGATTAGTAATATCCAATGAGAATGACTCGTTAGAGATGGGATCAGTAGTATCCTAGAACGAGTGTGAAGAGTATATTTTTAAAGATGAAACGAATTTTGTTTTGAAAATTTAAAATCAATTATTCGTATTTGATTATTTATTTCATATTGATTAGGACAATCCAATATATAAAGATTTTGCGTATGCGCCTAGCTAGCGCCTATTCGAAGTTTTAATATACTGGATAGATATAGAATCACACTCTAGTCGCCCGGAGGTGATTCTGATGATTGTAGCTACATCATCAGAATTAGTGTTCGAGTGTCGAAGGTGTGATATTTATATATTTCCTATTGACTGGTGTGAGAACCAAAATTAGATAGGGCATATTGTTGTGGTTTGGCATCAAAAATGTGATTTTTGACTATATAGCAAAATTATGTGTTTGAAATGCTAATCAACTAATTGATTGATGGATGTGTTGTTTGATTACTGTTTTGATTAGTTGAAATTTTAAACATATAGCCAATTTGATCAAATAGTGAGTTGTATGGGAAATTTGGTCGCATTTTCTTGCATATACATCTACTTTCATTGAACAGGTCATAGCAAAGAGGCTAGAGCAGAAGAATAAAAATTGTTTGCCTGACAAATAGGTACATGTTTACCATAATTTACTGTTTTGTTTGGGTGATCATGATTTTATGAGCCGATTGGCTAGCCGCTTGTCTTTTTCTTTTTCTTTTTGAGATCAGAAGGCCTGTATGGCAATTTCGGGATTTTCCCGTGCTCCCGGTGCAGGGAAGGTTATGGCGAAATTTTTCGAAAATTTAGGGTGTTAGCCAAATTTTTGAAAAATTTGAAAAGTTCTTAGAAACTGGAAAGTTGAAGAACTTAAGCCGTGATCAAAACAATGAAAGTTGAGTTGGTAGTTAAAACAACATTCGGCTTCGTTCCTTTTCGGGGACGAAAAGTTTTAAGTGGGGGAGATTGTAATAACCCGAAAATCTGGGCCAGTTTAAAATTTTTATTTTGGCAATTTTAGCGAATTTTGATTATTTAAAATGAATTATTTTAAATAATATCGACAAGAAATTTATTTTGAATAGAATTCGAACGAATATATTTATATAGATCGTCGTTAGAATATAAATATTTATTTTAAATTATAAAAGGAATTGAAAATGGCGCGGTAGTTCGATAATTCGATTTCAAACTTCAATTGAATGTACCGGGTGCAAAATAAACCGGATTTTAGTGAAACCAAAAATATTTGAATCTAATTGATAATAACTTTCCAACGAATCCAAAAAATCAAAATTTCATAGCGGGAACCAAAAGATATGTCCAGTTGAAATTTCTGAATAGTCGCTATGGAATTCAGGCCCTTAAAAATGGAAATTTTGCAAACGACCTCGGATTTCGACGAAACCACTTTTTTTGGATCCGTGATGTCAAGTTATTGCTAGGTTTCAAATTTCATAATTTTTCGATTCAATATGTGAGCGTGGCAAAGGAAAACGCGTTTGACCAATTTTAGTTGATTTTAATCGACTGGAAAATGGCCATTTTTCAAACGGTCTCGGAGTTTGACGAAACTAGTTTTGTTAGGACCGTATCGTCAATACGAAGCTAGAAAATATTCTTCTGCAATTTTTCAAGTCAGTGTATGGCCCTGGTAAATTGAAATGTGCATTCAAATTGAATATATAAAGATTTATATTTTAAATTCTCGAAAACTGATCGAAACAGTCGAATCAGCTTACGATACATATCCCATTGTGTTCGGAATAGGGGTAAAACGCTGGGGACGACAGGCGGTGGGCCTCGTTTAGAGGTTGTTTGAAAAAGTCAACTTTTTGAAAATAAATTAATAATAATAATAATAATAATATATCTCTCTCCTCCCCTTCAAAACCGCTGGCCCCCCTTTCATCATTTCATTTCGGAAACGAAAAAAAAGGGGAAACGGATCCAGGAAACCCGCCGCACCCCTTCCTCCTGCCGCGACGCGCACCCCCCCTCCTCCTACCGCGACGCGCACCCCCCCTCCTGCTGCCGCGACGCACACCACCCCCCTCCTGCTGAGCGACGCACCCCCTCTTCTTCAGCTCCTCCGATGACCTCCGACGAACCCTAGCCTCCTCCTCTTCCGCAGAAACAATGTGAGTTTCTATGACTTTCTATTTACATTAAAAAAAACTGTTCTCTATTTACATTAAAACTGATTGGTATTTAACATAAAATTCGATTTTTATATATTGAATAACATAGTAAAAATTCGATTTTTATATATTGAATAGCGAAGTAAAAATTCGATTTTTATATATTGAATAGCATAGTAAAAATTCGATTTTTATATATTGAATAGCGAAGTAAAAATTCGATTTTTATATATTGAATAGCATAGTAAAAATTCGATTTTTATATATTGAATAGCGAAGTAAAAATTCGATTTTTATATATTGAATAGCATAGTAAAAATTCGATTTTTATATATTGAATAGCGAAGTAAAAATTCGATTTTTATATATTGAATAGCGAAGTAAAAATTCGATTTTTATATGTTGAATAGCATAGTAAAAATTCGATTTTTATATATTGAATGGCAAAGTAAAAATTCGATTTTTATATATGTAGAGAATACGGGCAGTGAAAATTGACAAAAGGGCGAGAACGACGAAGATTTCTACATATGAAGTGTCGTGGAGTTGGGATAGCTTTGGTGAGAACTTCTCACCTTTTAATTTAATTTTCTAGTTAAAATATATACTAGGATGCAGACGGTGTTTAGTAGCACCCGACACCCGTCGTCCACAGACCATGGACGGCTTGTATGCTTGGTTGTTTAATTTTGATTTGTAGTTGATTGTGTGATGTGATGTGAAATGAAAATAAAATATTTATATAGTTGAAAATATTTTATAGTTAAAAATAGAATTTTTAATGTGTATATGAAATGAAATAAAAATAAACAAATCGGACGATTTGTTTATATACACACATTTGATTGATATTGACTGGGACGATAAATTTTACACATCGCCCAACTGCACAAATAAAATCTGTGTTTGGTTGTTTGAAACCCCACACGGGTATTGTGATGATATTTGATGTACACTAATACCGATTGTTTAGTTGTATGTCGATTGATTGACAGGCTGTTATAAGCGTTGAATATTTATATTTGATGCTTATACGGTTTAGAATGCACTTTGGATGATGGTTGATTATTCATCGTTGTTATTGTATACATGTGTTGTAGAAAATCCATATAATTAACATTATATGGAAGTTGATTGGGCCTCATTCCAGTTTTGAAAAAGAAATATTTGAAATAGAAATATTTGAAAATAGAAATATTTGAAAAAGAAATATTCGAAATAGAATATTTGAAAATAGAAATATTTGAAAAAGAAATATTTGAAATAGAATATTTGAAAATCGAAATATATGAAGCCGCGTTGATAGATTGACGCCATTTTGACGTGAACGATATTTATATCGATTTTATTCAAATTGAAGTGAATATTAAAGTGAATTGAAATTCGAATTTAATTGAAATGATTTGAAATTCGAAATAAACTGAAATGGTTTGAAATTCGAATAGAATTGAAATCGTTTTGAAATGAATTCGAATAGAATTGAAATCGTTTTGAAATGAATTCGAATAGAATTGGAATAGAATTGAAATCGTTTTGAAATGAATTCGAATAGAATTGAAATAGAATTGAAATCGTTTTGAAATGAATTCGAATTAAATTGGAATAGAATTGAAATCGTTTTGAAATGAATTCGAATTGAAATTGAATTGAAATTGAATTAATTTGAAATTCAAATTGAATTGAAAACGAATTGAAATTGAATTAAAAATCGTTTTGAAAAGGAAATCGACGAAGTATATATTATATATATTATATATATATATATAATATAATGGCCTGAATAGAACGCGCCGCGCCGCGGCAGTTCGCGAATTTTGACCATTGACTTCGAACGGATATTACGGGAGATCCGACCGTCGGATTCTCCTAAAACTGGAACCGTTGGGTTCGTATCGAAAAGAGATTTCTAATGAATATTAGAAATTAGAAATCTAACGGGTGGATTTGGAATTATGTCCAAATCAAATTTGGAAAAGGTCGCTATAAGTGCAGTTCGATGGCCATTGATGGAAATCGACTGTATAGGCCTTGATAAAATTATTAAAAATATCAATAATTTGTGTAAAATCATAAGAAATGATTTGGGAAGAATTGGGATGAGAAACTCCATATTTGAAAAGATAAAAATAGATTTTTATCGAAATGAACTAGTTTTGAACTAGAATAGCAATTTATTTATTTTTAAAATAAATAAATTGGATTTGAAATGGTTTTGAAAATAACCAGAATTTCCAATGATTGCATTGGAATGGATTTGAATCAAAATTGTCTTCGGAATATTTCGATGTTGGATTTCGTGATTATACAGATGTTGTTATGGAAATTTGAAAGATATAGATATATATATCGTTATTTCAAATACGATATCAGTTGTTCGTAGAATTTGATATTGAATATAAGTCGATATATTTTCTGTTCAGAGCCTTGTATTTAATATCAAATGTGATTTGGGTTTGTCGTGAACGATGTCTTGACTAACACTGTTCTTGAACCCAGTTGAGAAAAGATTAAATCTTTTTATTTAGATTTAATGAAGTGTACCAATTAAATGATATTTAATTGAAATTGAATTGATATTGATTTTTGGGTTTATCGTGGACAGTGTTTTAAATAACACTCGTTCTTTAACCCGATAATTAATGGAATGTGATTTTGGGTTTATCGTGAACCGTGTTTTAAAATGACACTGATTCTTTAACCCAGTTAAAGATTAAAACTAAGTGGAGTTTTAGTGAATCTTTAATTAGATTGAAAAGATCGAGAATGGAGTATCACCAGCTTTACTCCAGACGATAGTTAAATCTTTAATTAGATTTGAACGTGAAATGGTAATTGAATTTACCGATAACACCGTGGTGTTAGATATGAAGTATTACCAGTTTTACTTCATGGGATGAATAGGTTGGGATTAGGGAATAAAATAAATGATTACTCCGGTGTGGTTCGCTAATCCCGACTAGTTTGAATTGATATTCAAAAAGGAGATTAAAGAATAAATTTAAAGAATTTATCTTTGATAAAATTAATGGGAACCTTTCCCAAAATATAAGAATATTTGAATAAAAAGAATATTCTGAAGTGGAATGAGGCGTATGTTGTGTTTGTGTAACACTTTTATAATATATACGCGAGTTATTCAGAAAGACCGGGTTTATACCATTCTGAATAACTGATTCGACGTGGTGTCGAAGATGAAGACGGTGGTTGAAGACCGGAGGTCTTCACGTCGTTTGGATAATTACTGATGGTCTTGATTGGGCTGTACACCCAAGATGATGGAAATAGTTGGTGATCGTCCAGACGTACTTGGAGATCGATGGATATGCGGGGTACTAGGTGCCTCCGGTTTCGTTCAGACCCAGAACGGACTTGTAAATGGACTGTGTGTCTGACATTGGATTTTAGTCTGTGTGATTGATTTCTATTAAATATATATCTGTTTGGCGGCGGAGAATTTATTCTCTTGCTTAACGCCCTTCTCTGAGACATACGAGCTCAGGGGTTATATACTGATGGATATCAAACGCATAGAGTGAATTGCCTGTGTGGCATGCCTAAGTGGCAAATGATCAAGGCTTTTGTTGAAAAGCAAAGTCTTGTGGTTGATGATCAAAGCACCGCCTGTGTGGCATAGCTTTATGTAACGTGAATTCGCGAGCCTCACACCCCGGTTGTGAACCAGAAACGGGAGAGGACCTCAGGGAGGGCATGCGTTTCTTTCTAGCTAGGGTGGTGTCAGTGACCTACCAGCCCTGACATTTATATACTTTTCACCTGTGTGGTTGTTGCTGTTGCGAGGCGCCTCGGTTTGATCGGACGATCCGGGTCCGATGGAGTCATTCGTTGGCTCATTTACGCCCCAAAGGGCGGGGAAACGTAGTGTTCACGCATAATAATCCACATCGGTGGACCGGCCCTGACGATCCAAAGGGTTGATGCATTCTGATCCTGAGGCTCGGGCTAGAGAGTCTCGAATCGGTTGAGGACTATCTTTTGCCTTGGTTCATAGATGGGAATCCAATTTCCAAATACGTGACATTTGCAGTTTTATTTGTAGAACCTAGTATGACGACATAGTGGGATGGGGCGCTTATGTCGTCTATGATTGATACTTATGATTTGAAGTTGTTTTATACACTATGCACTCATAATAGTATCAAATGATTTGTTTTAAACATATCAAGCATTCTTGGCTATTATAAGGTAAAAACCCTATCCTCCGGCTTGTGTTGCATTGTGTGATGGGACCTGGGTCTTATAATAGCTTCATTTTTCTTTATTTAGCATTGTGCTGTTGTTTTATGCACTGGTGTTCTTGGGAGGAAAACCCGTTCCGTGTTATACGGCGTGGTCCCTTGATTTACCTTACTTTGAAAATAAAGTTAAATAACTGTTTTAGTTCTCACACCAGTCACATGACTGACCTGGAGTTTATTGTTTTAACCTAAACTCTGGGTGCCCCTATTTTCCACACGGGCAGCTAGTAGTTTTGGTTTTGCAGATTTATATTCACAGGATCATGGTTTACAGCTGGAATGATATCCGGAAAGCTTTGTATCCGTATATCTCTTCTAGTTGTGTATTGTATTATTTTCCGCTGCGATGAATTTAAATGTAATTTAAATCTCTGATATTTCTGTGTAATATTTATTTATACTCTGTATATTCTTGTAATCTGATGGATTGTTGTAATATACAATGAAATGTTCTTCCGTCCGCGTTCTGTTATGGCTTGTTCTCGAACTATCCGTGCTTTCCTTCACGGGGAAGTTACGGGTTTTTACAATATCAAAATCATACGATGCCAGAAACCCTAACCATCGTCGCTGAAGATTCAAATCCTTTTGCGAGAAAAGATACTTCAACGACTTGTGATCCGTAAACAACTCGAATGGGACTCCCAACAGGTTGTGTCTCCACATCTTCAGAGAAAACACAATCGCTGCCAACTCTAAATCATGAGTTGGGTAATTCTTCTCATGCGGCTTTAGCCGTCGACTCGCGTAGGCCACCACCTTTTCTTTCTGCATTAGCACTGCTCCAAGCCCAGTACCACATGCATCGGTGTATACCACCATCTCTTCATTCCCACAGAATGGTCAACACAAGTGCACTCGTCAATCTCTCCTTTAGGATTCCAAACGCTTGTTCACAATTTGCATCCCATGCGAACACTTGGTTCTTCTTTGTCAATCCTGTTAACGGTGCGGCTACCTTAGAGAAATCCTTGATAAACCGTCGGTAATAACTGACCAACCCAAGGAAACTTCTCATGTCTGTTGCATTCTTAGGTCTATCCCAGTCGTGGATTACTGCCACTTTAGCGGGGTCAACCGCCATCCCTTTTCCAAAAACTACATGACCTAAGAACCTCACTTCATCCTTCCAAAAGTGACATTTTGAGAACATAGCTTTCAACTGATGCTTTCACAAGATCTCTAACACAACTCTCAAGTATCTCTTGTGTTCTTCCTCATTCTTGGATTAAACCATAATATCAACCACGAACACAAGCAAAAACTTCTTCCTCATTCATAAGATCCACGAAATACGCTGGTGCGTTAGTTAACCCTAATGGCATTACCAACCACTCGAAGAAACCAGATGGTGTCCTAAAAGCAATCTTTGGCACACTATCCTTAGCCACCCTCAACTAGTGAAATCTCGTTGCTAGATCCATCTGAGAAAACACTTTGGCTTCGTGAAGCTGATCGAACAAGTCATCAATCCTTGGCAACGGATACTTATTCTTCTTAATCACCTTGTTCAGCTCACGATAGTCCATACATAATCTTAACGAGCCATCTGCCTTGGTAGCAAACACCACTGGTGCACCCCATTCGGAAACACTCCTCCGAATGAATCCTTTTCCCAAAAGGTTTCTAAATTGCACCTCCAAATCTCGTTGTTCCTTAAGCGCCATCCGCCTAAGAAGCATAACAATTGGTCTAGCACCTTCGACCAAATCGATCCTAAACTCGATCTCACGAGGCGGCGGCAACCCTTTGACCTCGTCAAAGACATCCACATACCCATTAGCGATCAGAACTGATGATAGGTCTTCTTGTGGAATCCCAAGTGAATATAGATAACTCACGAATATCCCGTCTTCGCGCTTACATCTAATCAACGCCGTTCACCCTTCCACATCCCTGACCCTCACCTCCAGCTTCTTGCAATTCACCCTTGCCGCGTATCTCTTGGGTCAATCCATGCCCAAGATGATCCCATACGCATCGAAGTTAAGAACAAAGTGATCATACACAAAAGAGCAACCATGACTCGACAACACTAGACCACGACAAATCGTGCACAAACTGGACGAACCCTCAACTGGATTAGTCACGATTAATGGTCTATCACAAATCTCGGGTTCCAAACCCAAGTGACAAACAAGCTCATTGCAAATGAATGAATGCAACGCTCCAATATCAAAAAGCACATGAACTGAAACACCATTAACAGAAAGAGTACCTTGCACTACGACACCCTTTCCCTTCTCCTTTGCTGTAGGAGCTCTCGAAGAAGTTGGCACGGCTTCTAAAGCATATGCCTTCACAACCTGCTTACCCTTAGCTGACTCTAGACAGTCATTCTTCTCATGACCAGGCATTCCGCACTTGAAGCACTTCTTCTCAGCTTTGGGGTTCTTGCACTTGCTAGCAAAATGGCTTTTCTGTTGGCACTTAAAGCAAACCACCTCACTCTTAGGTTTATTTTGGCCATCTTTTCCTTTCTGCTGTTGCCGCTTCCTCTTCTTATTATTACCATCTTTCTCTGGTTTCTAAGCCTCTTTGGTTGCAGTAACAACATTTGCTTCCATGGGAAACAAGCTCTCATGACGAATAGCCTTTTCCATAATCTTTTCAAATGAATCATCGAGATGGTCCACTAATGGCTTTCTGATATAAGCATCCAAACCCAAGACAAACTTCTCGTTCTTCTGATAGGGTATGTCAATGTATGAACGAGCATATCTAGACAAGGCTTCAAAGTTAGAAATGTAGTCAAGCACAGAACGACCATTCTGTTCCAGCTCTAAGAACTTCTTGAATAGAGAAGATTTCTGAGCTATGGAGATAAACTATGCTTCAAACTTAGCTAGGAATTGCTCCAATGAAATCTCCTCTTCCGGAGTTTCGAGTATGATATAATTCGACCATTCCATGGCCCTGCCCTGCCGCTGCCTTGATGCAAGCTTTCTCTTTATTGCATCCTCAATACCTAAGTCTCCAAAGATTCGGACACACGAATACAACCACCTCTGAACCTCTTCAGCTGGTTCGATTCCCTTGAATGGTTTCCCTCCTAGACATGTAGAATCTTTGCACAGCTTTGCAAAATCTACCACTCTGGGAACTCTCCCACCTAAATCTACCGTTGTTGCAACTGGAGTAGGTACCCTTCGCATAATTGCCTCTGCCATGGCTTCAAACATGGCCGGGTAATTTGGTTCACTGCCATTTTCCCCTCCACTATTAGCTCCCCTAGCAGCGTGTCTTGATGGTCATCTACTCTTTCTAAATCTGCAATTTAGAATAATTAGCCACCTCCAAGAAAATTGCTAAAGAGATACAACCGCTACTACCATATATGCTAATATATATAGTAAGCATCCAACCGAAATCTACAAGTACGTCTCTCTCATACATGATTACATCGTTGAACTTTCAACCAAATCGTTGACCAGAGCTCCAATACCAAATGTGATGACCGCCCATAACCCCCATACTAAACAAGGGGAATAATGCGCCGAAGGGTGTGCTGAGAAACAATGGACGGTCACTAGATTAGGTAAACAACATCGAAAACTGTCATAGAACTCACGGTAAAAGGATCAAATATAATAGAACATATACAATAGGTAATAGTAATGAGGCATCATGTAGCAAACTTTTGAAAACTTTCTCAACACCTTGAAAGGTTATCCAACTGAAACAAAAGTCTATGCATAAGTCCTCACTACAACACTAATAGAACACTCAACAACGGAAATAGAAATAGTAGATAGTAATAAAGCTGGTACGCCAGCCTCCTTCTCGCCTCCGCACAACAGCATCGTCCTCACTAATCACCTGTAACCTACTACTTAGTCTGCCCATCCATAACCGGATGAACAGCCCAAGGTAATAAGAGGAGACATAAAACCTTGAGTCAGACGACAGTCTTAGTGACTGATAAAACAACTAATAAACTTCAACAGTAAGGTATATGAGAAGGGATAGATAAACATACTAATCTACCTACAACATCAGAGAAGAAATCAACCCTATCTTCCCCACATTGGACAGTGATAGCCTTTACTTTAAACCATTCAACCATTCATCGATGGAAACCATAACATCCATTCAATCATGGAAAAACACTTATAACATCCAAATTAAAAGTATCTCATGTAAACCATCCTAATCGAATTTAATATCCCCCAAGCACAAGCCCCAAAGGCCTAAACCAATATCAGACAAGCACCCAAGGAACATCTCCTTTGACGTAGGACAACCTACATGAGATGGTACAAACAAAACAACTAATCATCCATGACTAACTCTGGCTATCACTGTCAATCCTGCTTTGAAACCATCGTTAATCATATGACGGCCAAGCTTGCCACATGTCAAGGTTTAATGGTAACCCCAGTTCCAGCATAAACTCTATGTGTCCAACCATGACAACTAGGCCTTTCAACGATACCCAAGGTACTCGACCAACAACCTTCCGGTCTTTCGGGTGCCTCCATTGTACCCCTGCTTTGAGCCTGCTAGAAATTACGACAACGATGACTTCTCGGCCTTCGCATCCCAAGTCATCCAACCTTGATGACGTTTCATAGCTCAAGCAACCTTCTCGAGCAACCATTATCCACCAACTCACGACCTTTGAGTTGTCACCTCATTTGCTGTTCTATATAGATCAACGGACACCTTCCAACATTCTGAATATTCCCACTTAAATTCTTCTCGTAGTTACATCATCACCGAGCCAATTACATCACTGCACTGTGGCTAGGGTTCGGGGGGTTGCCCCCAAAAAATATATATTTTTCAAGCTCTTTTTCCAAATCCAAGTCGTACCCGAAAAACATATTTTTTCAGAAAATGACCCTATTGGAAACAACCTATAGCATCATCACTATCAACCACAACGTTTGAAAGTGCCGCTAAAAACATGACCTCTCAGCCCCTTCAGATCGACCAGACCCAGACTAGGTCGACCCGACCCAATCTCATCCTAACTTCAAACTCGATCGACCCGATCCGATCAACCCCCCTCTGGAACATAACCGACCTGATTCGGCTACCTCAACATGACCTACTCGATACTAGGCCAACCCGACCCAGTCTTATCCTAACTTCAAACTCGATCGACCAGATCCGATCGACCCCCCTTTTGAACATGACCGACCTGATCCGGCTACCTCAACATGACCTACTCAGACTTGATCCGGCTACCTCAACATGACCTACTCGGACCCGATCCGGCTACCTCAACATGACCTACTCGACACTAGGCCGACCCGACCCAGTCCCATCCTAACTTCAAACTCGATCGACCCGATATGATCAACCCTCTCTAGAAAATGACAGACCCGATCCGGCTACCTCAACATGACCTACCCGATCTAATCTCCAACATGACCGACCCGATCCGGCTACCTCAACATGACCTACCCGATCTGATCTCCAACATGACCGACCCGATCCGGCCACCCCTTCATTATCTCAACTTCCGAACTGACCGGACTCATCTTGAATGGACTGACCCGACTAGACATTGCCCGACCCGACCAGCTCCGCTGATCGACCCGTTCTAACTTGTTATCCATGACAGGATTTGAGACCGACCCAACCCACTTATGGCCGACCCGATCCACTTCCTGCCCGTCTCCAATTCTACTCCGATTCCAACCAAAATTTCGTCAAACGATGAATTCGGCGAAATCGACTCAACGAAAATCATCAAACACAATCATAAACATGTCATAATAGTGCTAACAACATGAATATGACGATTACCAAAAAATGATGTAAATATCCCTAAAACTACTAAATTGAACATATGATCAAAATGAGAGATCTTACTAACATATACATGTGAAATGACATGAAATTAACAGGTAAAACTTGCTAAATTAGATCATAGGGTGATGCATATGAAAATAGACATATAAGAGTGTAAATCTACGGTTAAACACTTGAATTTGATTAGAAACATGCACAAACACTCATATACTTCATTGCATTCATGTGAGAGATGTAAATCACTAACCGATTATCCCAAACAAGCAAAAATCAAAGGAATATGAATTCGTTTAGCAAGCAATGCGCACCAAACACCTTGATCCGATGAATCCCTGCCTCAATTGATGTAGATCTAGCCTCCAATGGTATAGATCTCCAATTTCCCTCTTTGGATTATAATTTTTAATGGTGGAAGAGGGTTAGAGGAAGGAGGAGCACAAGACCTCCCAATGAGAGAATGGAAAATTCAAACCCTTTCTCATATCCCTTACCCCCTGTTTATAGTTTCCACCAACCCCCTAATGGGCCTTCCCAATTCAGCCCACTTTGGCTTGCCAAACCTGGACAGCCTACCAAAACCCTTAAAACAACGATTTCTCCCAAACCCCTGAGCCAAATCTTTAATGTAACCACTCTACGGAAAGGCAAACATTACATCCTTTCCAATGGCACAGGTCTCACCCTTTAATTCGACTTGAGTCAAAAGTTATCCCTTGTACAAGACTGACAGGGGCAAAATGGTCAAAAACAAAGTCGGTAAAAATTATGGACATGTCTCACATCCCCATAAGCAACCTATCAAAAGATGAGAATGATCCAACACCTAGGGACTAAAATAAAAATATTTTACGACCTTTTGATACGTAAAATAAGGGATGTTACGTTGAAGACCGGAGATCTTCACATCGTTTGGATGATTACCGATGTCTTGATTGGGCTGTACACCCAAGATGAGGTAATTAGTGGTGATCGTCCAGACGTACTTGGGGATTGACTGGATATGCGAGGGCCTCTCTCCTGTATTGGACATATGGAACGAGGAATAATTGCCCCCAGTTTCATTCATACCCATAACGGACTTGCAAATGGATTGTATGTTTGACATTGTATTCTGTGCTGTATTTGTTGATCTCTACTAAATAAATAAATATATATATATATATATATATATATCTGTTTGGTGGAGGAGAATTTATTCTCTTGCTTAACACCCTTCTCTGAGACGTACGAGCTTAAAGGTTATATATTGGTGGAAATCAATGGTACGGTATGGATTGACAATGTGGCATACTGAGATGCATGGATTAAAGCTTTTGTTGAAAAGCAGGGCTTTGTGGTTGATGATCAAAGCATAGCTTTATGTAGCGCAACTTTGTTGTAACGACCCAAGGATTTCGGGTCCTGGAAATCGACATAAATACCTTTACCGTAACTCATGCCGACCCTTCAAGCACCGAAAACACTAGATAGTTAATAGAAAGAAATTAGAGGGTGAGATAAGAAAGAAAGAAATATTAGAATAGAAGAAGAAGAAGAAGAAACACCACAACACAGAGTCTCACCTCGCAGCGAAACAAAATATAATACAGAAATAAATCTTTATTGAGAGCTTTAAAAATAACTACAATCATCAGAGTACATCACACAATGGGACAGTTATAATAACCTGTTCCCATATACGACACACAGCGGAATAGTAGCTATATAGTATCATACTTCTGAAAATCTCCAGCTCATCTCTGGACTTCTCAGCATTCGATAACCTGAACCTGTACACCCCGGGCTAACCCGAGCATTTACAAAACCCCAGGTCAGTCTGGTGAACCAGAGTGAGATAAACTCGCAAAATATTAAGGGTAAATCATCCAATCATGATTTTTAAAGTTCAAAATCTTTTCAAAAGAAAAGGATAATCATAAGACCAAATCCACATATAAACATGGACGGTTTTACCTTACGATAACCCAAAACAGTTTGAAACCAATATCTTTCCTGATATTATAATAATGTCTAAATACAAGTAAATAACAATCTAGTAGAACGCTTGCATCTCACGCTCTACATATATAGTATACAAATAAAAACCGCGGGCAATTATTGGAGATTGGATTCCGACTATGACAAGGTATGGGACCACCTGCCGATAGTGTATCTCTTGAGACGAATACACTGGGTTCAACAAGAACGTCTTGCAACCCGGCCCTCACATGACCGACCACTCATTTTGCTTGATTGTATCGAATGTATATCACCGACGGTTGGAATCAGCAACCGTCTACCGACAAGGGACAGCATCGAAATATAGATTTAAGAGCAAATAGGAATTTCTCTAGATAGGTGATCATACACCCTAATGGGAGCGACCCACATAGCCATGCTGCCTGCCCGATTTTTGTCATTTCCCGGTTGATGAAGCTTGAGGCCAGAGTTTATTTTTGACACATCTGATCACCATTCACTTTGAATGCCACATCGTCAGACCCGTCAGATATCACTAATTGACATCCACAATAATACCCTAGTTAGAAGCTAAGAGAACGGCAATTCCCCGCCAATAACTATAGCACGTTTGAAGGGATCAACGTACGTGACCCTTTGGAAATACTCTGTCAGACATCCGTCCATACAAGTCATCCAGGAACAGGATGAACCGAAGGTACTCTCCTACCGCATCCAATATAGGAATCACCCAATGGATCAGTAGAGAGAAGTCCTTGCAACCCGTATATTCCAACCATGACAGAATCACAGCTTATCTCTGCTTGCCAAGCAGAGAATATTAGTGGTTCTTCCGTTTATGAAAATCCACGGTCTTCAATGCTCCATCTCAATCATCTTCTGAAATCTTCACGTATTTGTTGATCGGAATGGTTTTCGAATATAAATTCGACCCCAGTCTTTCCTTACTAACAATCGTATTGGACAGATTTGATAGTCGGTGATTTAACTATCAAAATATATAGTGATTCAATCATGACACTCCAATGAGTTCACTGGTTCAGTATTCAGCATCACTTGGCCTTTTAATTAAAAAAATTTATTCACTTCTGTTTAATTAAAACTTCTAACTCTTTTAATAATTTAAAAATACGATACTTGATTCTTATATACTAACGTTCTCAAAACCAATTCTTTATAATACTTAGTAAAATGACTATATTCAATTTACACTTAGTTCCCCTTTCAAAACACATGTTACATCATTCTTTACTATTTAAACTTGGGAAAATCCATTCAACTTATTATATCATAAACAACGTTACGTAATATTGTTCATTCCATTTTAAATACTAATAAATATTTATTTGTCTGAAATAAACCCAACTTTACATTTCTTTCTAATTAATTTCCTTTACTTCGGATCTCTCGTTATACAATCTCTAAATTCTCACCAAACGTTGCATTATTTCACTAATGGAAATAATGAACTACCACTAACTTCTCTTACGATTACCAACTAATATCATCTACAGATAATCCTGATGTCATTCAAGTGGGGGTATTTTAATTTCCTCTCAGACCTTGACCAACAACGTTCATATCCTCGGATAAATATAAGTTGTAATCAAAACCCAATATTCTATTCTAATCTCAAAACATTTTCCATTCAACTCGGATTTGGTTATACCACCCCTTGGCCTAGTTCTTTAGCCCCAATTCACTTTTACCAATCTTCTTTCAAATCTATTTAACCATTTCCCACTTTGGAAATCTTATTTCAATTTTCCCTTTTTACTTGATTTCATTTCAAATAACGTTAATTCAATATTAATGCTTTTATACTTTGAATCTCATTTATATACTCTGGTTTATCTTAAACCCTTTTTATCGTAATCTCCTTTCACTTAATTCATATAATTAAGCAACATTTATTTCCTTTCACCATTCAATTGGATTACAACTTTCATTCGGTCACTTTTTAAATGAATTCCCATTTAAAAAGAAAATTTCCAAATTATCATTAATTACAATAATAACTTATTTCAATCCTTAACTACTTTAGTAGTGAATTCCTTTATTAACTAAATTAAATAGTAAATCCCTTTTAATTTTTTTTTAAATTTAAACAATACTTATTTAACTATTTTAATCAAAACACATTAATTTGATAATCAATTCCAATTCAAAACGGTCGATTTAACTAACTCAAAACTCGATTATCTCATTAATCGGTTCCAATTAGTTCTCACTTTTAATTAATTAAAAATATAATTAATTTAAATGATTCCATTAATTGTTTTATTTACAAACAATTATCAAAGTTTAACCATACGATTTATTCTCGTTCTCGTACTTGTAAATCTGATTAACATCAGAATTTACTTTATA